>JARBWK010002399.1:0-15211 GCA_030556195.1 Anolis apletophallus
GGACCTTAGATGTTACCATGAAGCCTGTGCCCTATTGTGGGTTAAAGATTGGATAGCACTCCAAAATGAAAAACTTTTAACACTGGAAGGGTTCGACCTGAGAAGAGGTTGGCATGCCTACCTCTGGTATGGCAAAACGGAGATAGAGAAAAATTTCAGTAACCACTTCGTCAGGTCGGCCCTTATAAAAATACGGCTAAAATATAAAAAATTCTTCCACCACAAAACACCGTTGTGGGTTTCACCCTTAGAAGCTGAACATAGAAGGCAACAAGGATGGAGAAAGTGGATAATGTATAAAGACCTGCTAAAAATAGAGAAGGGTAATTTAGAAATAAAAACCCAATAAGAATTGTCGCTGCCCTTGGGGGGGATATCATGGTTATTATATTACCAAATCAAATCAGTGTATAATAGAGACCAAAAAAAATGGCTTTGATGAGAAGGAAGATTTTTGGGAGAAGATAATAACATCGTGGGGAAAAGTGATAACAAAACTCTATAATAAGTTGATAGAATGGGAAACAGAGACGGAACTAGTGAAAGGCTGCATGATAAAATGGGCAAAAAACATAGGGAGACCGATAAAATTAAATGAATGGCAATTAATATGGACAAAGAAATTGAAATATACCTACGCGATGGATTTAAAAGAGAATTGGATGAAGGTATTCCATCGCTGGTATATTACTCCAAAAAAAAATCAAAACAATGTATAAGAATAGTAATTCCAAGTGCTGGAAATGCCAAGACCACCCAGGCAGCTATTTTCATATGTGGTGGACCTGTCCTCAAATAAAGAAATTTTGGAGACAAATTCAAATGGCTGCCTATTGAGCACCGGGTCGCCTTCAAAGTGTTGGTCCTTACCTTTAAGGCCTTACATGGCCTGGGGCCAGCGTATCTGAGGGACCGTCTCACTCCATATTGCCCATCGAGATCACTACGGTCTGAGGATGCCAACTTCCTGGAAATACCATCAATAAAGTTGGCGCACCTGACATCTACCCGCCGGAGGCCGTTCTCCGTTATAGCCCCCACGCTATGGAACGCCCTCCCGGCCGGAACCAGGGCCCTGGGGGACTTACTCCCGTTTAGACGGGCCTGCAAAACTCAGTTGTTTAGGCAGGCCTTCGGTGAGTAGGCCCGCGTGTTTTTATGTGCTATACTGCTGCATCTGCTGCTGCTCTGTTGTTTTAATGTTATTGCTATTGGTTTAACTGTTTTATGTTTTAACCCTTTGTTGTCATGCCATTGGCTCTTGTGAGCCGCCGCGAGCCCCCGGGAGTCGGCGGCATAGAAGCCTCAATAATAAATAAATAAAATAAATAAATAAATGATACAATACAAGACATGCTTAAAATAAAATTCCCGCTAAAACCGGAATATTTCCTATTGGGAAATCTGGATAAAGACTTAAGACTAGAGAAAAATGAAGACAAGTTATTTTTTTATATGTCCACAGCCGCAAGAATCATCCTGGCTAGAACATGGAAAACTGATAAAACCCCCGAAAGAGCAGAGTGGATGGAAAAGGTATACAAATTAAAAAATATGGACACATTGACATTTTATTTAAAAAAGAACACCTCTACTCCAAGACAACAGACAAAATGGACTCAAATAGATGATTACTTTAAAGTAAATTATAAATGAAGACAAACTTCAAATAAGGACTCGCAAATCAGGACATTTTGACAAATATACCACCAAGAAGAGGAAATGGAAGTCAACTGTATATAATTTTCCCCACTGAAATCCAATCCCCTTTTCCCTTTCCCTATTTTCCCCTTTTTAAGTATCTCTCTTCTCTTTGCTTTATCTGACTTATTAATATTCTATCTCTCCCATCCCCCCTGCTCACTCCTTTGCCCTAACCCAATCCCTAGTATAATACTGGAAAGTTGTAATTCTTTTTTCTTTTCTATTGTTTCTACGAGATCGTAGTATTGTTACTTTTTTCTTTCTTTATCTTCTTTTGAAAAACTAATAAAAATATTTTTTTAAAAAAAAAGAATTAAGCTCTTAACTAAAAACTATAAAACTGTTTATAGCTGATTAACCAGATCAGACCGCGAAAGCCTGCTGGAATAAAAAACATCTTGCACGCTCTGCAGAACTTTGCTAGATCTCTCAAAGCTCGCACATCTTCTGGCAGAGCATTCCAAAGAGTTGGAGCTATGATAGTAAAGGCTCGGCATCTTGTCGATATCAACTGACATGAGCAGCAGCTAGGAATTATTTAAAAAAATGATCAGTAGCACTTTGAAGGAGACCCGGTGCTCTACTGGTAGCCAATGTAGCTGCTGCAATATTGGTGTTATGTGAGCTCTCGCCGGCATACTGGTGAGAAGCCTAGCAGCTGCATTTTGCACCAGCTTGAGCCTCCGGATCGCCAACATAGGTAGGCCAATGTAGAGGGCGTTGCAGTAGTCTATTCTCGAGGTGACCGTGGTGTGGATCACTGTGGCCAGATCCTCCCTGATCAGATAGGGAGCCAGTCACCTAGCCTGCCGGAGATACAAGAAAACCAATTGGAGATCTGAGCCTCCATTGATAGCCGAGGGTTCAGCAGGACTCCCAAGCTCTTAATGGAAGATGATGAGCACAGAGGTACACCGTCTAGGATAGGCAATTGAACAACCCCTCCACCAGGGTGACCCAGCCACAAGATTTCCATTGTTGCTGGGTTCACCCTCTACTTGCTAGCATACAGTCAGCCAGTCATGGCTTCAAGGCACTGTTGGAAATTATCAGGTACAAAGTCTGGCCAGCCGTCCATTCACAGAATGAGCTGAGTGTGTCAGCATACTGGTAACACTCTAGCCTGTAGCTCCGAGCGAGAGGTCGCATATAGATGTTAAAGAGCGGGGGGGGGGGGAATGGCCCCTTGGGGAACTCCACAAACAAGTGGAGACCTCTTGGAAACCAGGTCTCCCCTTTCCACTCGCTATCTGCGATGGCCACCAGCACAGTCTCTGTCCCATGCCCTATATGCAAGCTGGACTGGAAAGGGCGAGCCAAGCTGTGTCCTCCACAAACTGCTGCAGCTGCTCCACTACTGCTCTCTCAATTACCTTACCCAGGAATGAAAGGTTCAACACGGGTGGTAATTAGAGGGAACCAAATGGTCTAAGTCTGGTTTTTTTTTCAGCAACGGACATACCACAGCCTCTTTCAGCCTCTCTGGGAATGTTCCTTGCTCAAGGGAACAATTTATGATGTTCATCAGAGGGCCTTGTAACCCCCCGCCCCCAAGCAGGCCTTGGCCAGCGAAGAGGGGCACGGATTGAGGGAGCAATTGGTAGGACTATCTGCAGTCACGATTCTGCTGACAGCCTCTGCGTCCAGCAAGGTGAAATGGTAATGGGTAGGTCCAGCAACTGGCCACATGGCCTCGAGTTCACCTACTGTATCAACTGTGGCAGGAAGGTTGTGTCAGAGCGGCAGAATCTTATCTGTAAAAAATCCCTGAAAAGCCTCGGTAGAAATGACCAGATCATTCTCTTTTTAGGCAGTAGGAACCATTGTCAATGACCAAATTATCCTAAATAATTGAGCCGGGCGGGAAGCAGCAGACGCTATTAAAGAAGCATTATAGGATTGCTTTGCTTCGATGATAGCATGCTCATGGGTCTCCAAAAATGACTTATAAGCTGATTTTGATGCTTCGTCATAAGACCTCCGCCACACGCCCTCTAGCCTTGCATTGGTCAAGCCCCATACATTGCATGATGTGTTTTGCATACGCGTTGAATAGGTTGAGTGAAAATATACAACCCTGCCATATGCCTTTCCCAATCTTGAACCAGTCTGTTGTTCCATGGTCAGTTCTTACTGTTGTTACAGATTCCTCAGGTGAGAGACAAGGTGGCTTAGTATGCCCCTACCACCAAGAACTTGCCACAATTTATTATGATCCACACAGTCAAAGGCTTTAGAATAGTCAATAAAACAGAAATAGATGTTTTTCTGAAACTCCCTGCCTTTCTTCTTTATCCAGTGGATATTGGCAATTTGGTATCTCATTCCTCTGCCTTTTCTAAAGCCAGCTTGTACATCTGGCAACTCTCTCTCCATGTATTGCTGGATTCTTGCTTGCAGGATATTGAGCATTACCTTACTGGCATATGAAATAAGTGCCACTGTAGGAAAGTTTGAGCATTCTTTAGCATTTCCTTTTTTTGTTATGGTGATATAAATTGATTTTCCCCCAGTCTAATTGCCATTCTTGTGTTTTCCATATTTGCTAGCATATGGCATGCATCACATTGACAGCATAATCTTTCAAGACTTTAAACAGTTCAGCTGGGAGCCCTGTTGCCTTGTTATTACCAATGTTTCTTAAGACCCATTCAACCTCACTTTTCACAATGTCTGGTTCTAATTCAGTCACCACAGCATCAAAACTATCCTCGATATTATAACCCCTCCTATTCTAATTTTCTTGTCCTTCCTATTCTGTTGTCTTCTTCCACTTCCATGCATTGCTTGTTTAAAAATAGTTCCTTATCTCTTCTGGCTAACCTCTGGAATTGTGCATTTAAATGGGCATAGCTCCCCCTATCACTGTTTCCTTTTGCTTTGTATTTTTCTTGAGCTATTTCCAGTGTCTCAACAGACTACCATCTCACCTTCTTGGTGTCCCACCCCCCTTTTGGGATGTACTTTGTTGCCACCTCCTGAACAGTGTTGCAGACTTCTGTCCATAGTTATTCTGGTACTCTATTTATTAAATCAAGTCCCTTAAATCTGTCCTTCGCCTCCACTGCATATTCGTTAGGAATGTTAATGAGATCATATCTAACTGGTTTGTGTGTTTTCCCTGATCTCTTTAGTCTGATTCTAAATCATGCAATAAGAAGTTTGTGATCTGAACAAGCCCCAGGTCTTGTTTTCACCGACTGATTTCAGTGTTGACCATCTGGTAAAGTCCACGTATAAAGCCGTCTTTTGAGTTGTTGGAAGAGAGTCTTCGTTATACACAGTGAATTTTCCTGGCAAAATTCTATCAGCTTGTGTCCCACTCCATTTTGTTGTCCCAGACCATGCTTGCCTGTGGTTCCAGTTGTCATTTAATTACCCACCTTAGCATTCCCGTTTCCTGTAATGAAAATAATGTCTCTTTGTAGTGTATTTTCCAGTAGGTGCTGCAAATCCTCATAGAAGTGATCTACTTTTGCTTTTTCAGCAGCTATGGTTGGGGCATATATTTGGATCACGGTGATGTTAAATGGCTTGCCTTGCACTCGAACTGAGATTATTCTGTCATTTTTTGGATTGTATCCAACCACTGCGTTAGCGACTTCTTTATTAATTATGAAGGCTACTCCATTTCTTCGGTGTTCCTCTTGTCCGCAATAGTAGATCTGGTGGTTATCTTATGTGAAGTGGCCCATTCCAGTCATTTCAATTCACTGCCCCCAGAATGTCTATCTTCAGTCTTGACATCTCACCAATAACAACATCCAGTTTGCCCTGCCTCATAGATCTTACATTTCAGGTTCCTATGGTGTGTTGATCTTTAGAGCATCGAATTCGTTGTTCACCTCCAGCACTATCGGCTGCTAGCCTTCCTTTCAGCTTTGAGGTAGCTGCATCATCATATCTGGGGCTAGTTGAACTTATCCTCTGCTCGCCCCTCCCCAGTAGCATTTTGACCATCTTCTGACTTGTGAGTCCCATCTTCCAGTGGCATACCGACATATCTCTGGTTGTACTGATCCATTTAGTTTTCTTGCCACGAATACTCAGGTGGGTTGCCATTAACTTTCCCAGGGATCATGTTTGGTTTGACCTCTCTGCCATGACCGTCCCATCTTGGGTGTCCCTTCAAGGCTTTGCTCGTGGCATCATTGAGGTGCTCAAGCTCCAGAGCAGCAACAAGGCAGCAATCCTTTGTTGGAGACTACGAGAAATACCATTGCTTTAACTATGCAGATCTTCGTTGCCAATGTGATATCTCTACTCTTCACAATTTTATTGAGATTGGTCATTGCTCTCCTCCCAAGAAGCAAATGTCTTCTGATTTCATGTAAAGATATGATTCTTCATTAATTTTGCTCTCAAAAGAAAAAAAGTTATTTTTTAAAAAGTAGTTTTAGCATTTTTTGTTGTTGAGATGACATTTTTAAAAGTACAGTTTGGAAGAATACTAGCAGTTCATGATGATCCCCTATAAAATTTTCATAAATGTGTTTTTGTTTCAGGTTTTTTTGCACAGAAAATGTATTTTCTATTAAAAATAGTTTTGCAAAGACAATAAAGTTTCTTGTAAGGGAAAGGATGCTGGTTTCATGAAACAATATTCTTTCATGTGTGAATTTTGTACAGAATAAGCTTCAAACTGTGAAGATTCCTATCAGTTCAGTCTTTTCTGGAACTTGAAAAACATGGTTTTGGCCAATTGCTGCATATTTTCATCTTTATACTGAAGTGTCTTTAAAAATGTGAACATGTTTCTCCATTATAAAGCATAGCAGATTGATGTAGGTGTTCTGATATAAATTCACAGGGGAGTGAATTCATAGAGTTGGGCTATTTTTAGAATAGTAAAAAATGGCTTAGCAAATAGCCTATTTTTCATGAATTGCAGATGATTTTTTTAAAAAAATCTGTTACATAAATGTAACATAGTTCTATACAGTTCTGTATCTTGACTTTTCTTGGCTTCTGAGACTGTCAAGAAGATATTCTCTCATTGCACAATTCCTTATTTTCATAGTTGTAGAATGTTTTGATCATACCACTCATCTGAAAATTTGCACATAAAAGCCTACTTGTGTCTGCTGTTGTGACATATAAATTATCATTTACTTTTTCTATTGCACCAGCTAAATTTAGGAAGACAGTTTTAGGGCAAGATGCTTGAGGAAATGTGCCAAAAACCTAAGAAGAAGTGAACAAAAATTGGAGAGGAGGGGAAACCACACCTCATCTATAAAGGTAAAATGTACTGCCTTGGATTATAGGCAGCTGATCTCAAAAAACATTGAGTTAACAAGGTCATTTCCAAAGATTTTGGAAGCATTACTTAATAAACTCTAATTATTCAACAATTCTCATTAGCTTTATTCATATATTCTGCAATCCTGAGGTCAAAGAAAGATGGGAATTTATAATCAAGCCCTATGCCCATCTCCAGCAACTGCTTCCTTTTGCTGAGAAGCAAGAGCAGAAGAGAATGCTTGATTGCTTTCAACACAATGTGGCAAGACTGTTCGGAACAATGGTAACTGTATGGAAACAAACTTAGATACAGATTGGAGGCTTTTAAACAGAGGCTAGATGTCCATCTGTCAGGGGTGCTTTGAATACAATTTTCCTGCTTCCTGACAGGGGGTTGGATTGGATGGCCCATGGGGTCTCTTCCAAGTCAGGATTTAGAAGCCCTCTTCAAAAAAAAAATGTCTGTGACCTTTTATGGCAATATTAGTTTAAATGAGAGAAGATTACTAGTTACTAGTTACAAGCTAGGATTATTTCTTCATTGTGTGAACATAGCCAGTTAAGTCTCTCCCTCTGAACATATTATTATTATTATTATTTACACAAAACCACAGTATGTCACAGCAAACCAGATGTATATGCTGGATTTCATATCAAAAAAATCACAAGTCAAACACTTCCCAAGCATCTAGGACTGTGTGATGATGATGATGATACTATTTATTTATTTATTTATTTACAGTGTTTTTACCCCGCCCTTCTCAACCCCCAAAAGGGGACTCAGAGCAGCTAACAAAGGCAATCCAATGCCACAATCAATACAGTACAAACCATAAATACAAAATTAAACAATAGCAGTAAGATTAAAACAATAATCAACAGCAACTAAATTAGAACAATACTCCATCCAGATTTCCGATTTGATAAGAACTATAAGCCATATCCGCAAATCTGTTGCCATCACTAATCCATTCCAGTCAAGATGTTGCTTAAGCTATTGTGCAAAGGCCTGGTCCCAAAACCAAGATTTTAGCTTCTTTCTAAATGCCAGGAGGGATGGGGACGAGCGTATTTTGCTTGGAAGCGCGTTCCACATTTATACCGGCCCTCCTCACCCCAATTGGGGACTCAGGGTGGTTTACAGACCATGGCAAATAATGCCGCATTACACATATAATAATAAACATGACATATCAATTTAAACAATTAGCATATCAATTTAAACATATAGTAATAAACATGACATCTCAATTGAACAATTCAAATATAAATACAATAAAAAATCTTAAAAGTAAACATTCAATCCCAACCGAAGTGGACTGATGACATATCATATAAGAAATGAAAGAAAGTAAAGTTTCTTGAATTATATAAAATATTTTATTAGTAGCAGTTATGGAAGGAATAATTAAAGAATGGAAAGGAGTCACAGAATATACAGTTGACTCTCAGTTAATAACCAGCTCTCATGGGGATTGGTAGATGCTGGATAAATGTAGTTTCTGGTTGGTTAAGAATTACTATTAAAATAGGCCTATATTATACCATACCACAAACTCTGTATTGACTTAATACTAATATTGAAATGCAGTAATTAAAAGCAAGGTGTGGAGATCTAAGGTTTACTTTTCTTTTAACGTGGCAGGGCAGGCGATCCCACCGCTGCCACCATTTGTGGATGATTTGACGTTAACTTGTATTTCGCTGCCACCATTAATTTATTTAGGCTTGACCATTGACTTGTAAAGAGTGGTGAGGAGACTGGTAATCCAAATGAAGTCACGGGGAGAGAGTTTTGAATCAAAACTTAAATAGTTTATTTCACACAACTGGGCACAAAACTTGGTTTGATACTTAATATAACTCTTTCCGAAGAGGCACGACTTAAAAAGGTTACAAAGTTTAACTAGTACACAGTTGCAATGTTTAACTATTGCTGTTACTTAGATCAGCGTCTAGCAATCTAAAACATACAGGCACTCTTGCCTCTATCTAGCCCTCAGGCTTTATACAAACAGACTGGCTCGCAAGCTCAGCCCTCCAGAACTGTCTCCCTACAGCTCTTGAAACAGATTCCCCAGCCGAAGCTACACTCTCGCCGCTGACAGGAAAACTCTAACTGCTCTCTCTGCAGTTTCAATAACGTGATTCCTACTCCTCTCCTCAGAGCAGAATCTAACCGAACCTTCTGGCTTGACAGCCAGGCACCCACTGACTCTCTCTAAGAATTCCGAGCTAGCCTTCTGGTTGGCTCCGCCCACCATCACCATGGCAACACATTCCCCCAGGAGGGAACTGCCTCCATTATCACAGCCAACCCTTTGTGGTCTGTCCATAACGTGACCACTTAATATAACACAAATAACCACCTCATCACACACCTTCCTTCCTCCCGAAATTATTTTTAATTCTCTCTGTCCAGAGTGAATTAAAAATAATTCCATATGGAAGACATTACATAAAACTTATACACTTTACACCATTATACATATTTACTCTAATTATATACAAATCATCAGTCATGTTTACGAATCCAGTAAACAGAATCAGCGTAAATATGGGGCACATCAGCAATACAATCAATAATGTTAAAACATTGAATACACCAAATATAATTCCTGAAAAAGGAAAAACATTTTAAATACAGCACAATACAATATAATGTGATACAATATCATTACCTCTACCTCTTCCTACATTAACTTACCCAACAAATTTTTCTCTATTTTGAGGATTAAACAACCCAGCATTCTGTCTCCTGTAGGATGTATTAACACCCAGTACTTCTCCTTGAAGACTGCTTTTTCATCCTAATAACCATCCCTTACAGATGTTTCTAAACCAAAAACTCTTGCGCCTTCTCCAACAGTCTCTTCCAAGAACAGTTGAAGATACAGTATATCGCCATCAGGTCTTCCCTGAATACAAAGTCACTCTTATAATGGAACGGTTTCAGTATGTTATCATGGAACTTTTACCTTCCCTTTCATCATAATCCTTAACAGTAAGATGAATTACATCAGACACCTTATTTGACATGTGTGTTTCTCTGTCCAATAACTCATGGCTCAAACACAACTTTGGTTGCAATAAACACACTGTCCTCATCAATGTCTCTTCCTGGTGGTCTCTATGTTTCTTTTCACAACCACTTCTTTTCTGTCTTTCTGGCTTTATCCTTCGTCTCTTGGTGTCTCGCCAATGTCTTTGAGGTACTGTTTCCCATCTCACTGGTTGACCATAAGTCTTTTGCTTCTCCTGTCCCTTGATGACGTGTTGATGACTACTGGGTATGGTGTTCTTCGTCTTTCGCCTTCTCCTGCGGATGAGTCTCTGAAGGGCGATGTCGCTCCCCACAGCAACAGGGTGGAGACGCCAAACCTCAACCGCCACAGAAGCAGGAACCTCCACGGAACAGACTGGTACAGCTCTGGAAGTGGAGACCCCACAACACAAGGCTCTCGATGATCATCCTTCACGAAATGTCCAACAGAAGTTACTGAAACTGTGTTGATGTCAGCATAAGTAGATTCGCTGGATTCTAGCATCCACACAGGAACATCCGGAACCGAACTGCAATCAGCAGAATCCTCAGAACTCTCAGTGTCGACTTTCACAACACCAGGCTCCGATTCTGAAGATGCCTTGACCTCTGGATTTAACTCTTTAGCTGCTGCCGGACCACTTGTTTCAGTCTTAACAGCTGTTATCACCATCTTCTTTTGCATGGAAAGGGACTTAGTGCCTTCACTAAGCAATTTTATATTATCTGCATCATCATGACTGCAACATACAGAACTTGACTGAGTCACCTTGCAGCACCTGGAAGTTTCAGGTTCTTCTGGTACTGGTTGAAATATTTTGAGTTTTTCCCTTCCACTGGGATTTGCACCCTTTTCAATTCTGCTCTTGTCTTCTTGGCCCTCAACGGATGTTTGTTCAACGGTTTTAATACTAGTAAGCTCTGTGTCATCATTTGCTATACGTTCCAGAGCAATTTCTTGCTGCCCTGTTCCCACAATGGCTTCATCCTGCAACATTAAAATGCTACAACTTGGGCTTACATATTCTTCTCCATTTCTTCTCAGCAGTTGTTCATGAGCTTTTGACCTCTCTATACAGTTCCCATCATACTGAGGCACAGTCCTTTCAAATGTTTTCTCTGTATGCACAACAGCAACAGAGGCCCTCAGCTCAACCACACACACAGGAAACTTCATTGCTGCTGGAGAACAGAAGTCAAACTCCACATCTTCTAGAGATTTAGGAGTCCCATTCTTCTTCATCACTTCCCTTGAATCCTCCTCCCTCACCACAGCAGAAGTGGATTCTGTCTCATCATCAGAGGCATCTCCTTTTGTTTCACGCCTCTCCCACATCTCCTTCTCTACTAATTCTTCCTCCTCCCTTCTTATTTCCTCTCTAGTTTGGTCATTCGTCAACTGCAAGCTTGAAATCTCTTCAGCCTCTATTTGGTCGCATTCCAACTTCCCAATGGCTTGATTTCTTGTCATCTCTGCTTGCACCAAATTCTTTCCTACTTGCAGCTTACTGCTTCTTTCAATTCTGGATACTTCCTTGCATTTGTCCATGACGCCTGCAGGAGTAATTTCTTCAAGTGAAGCTGAAAGCAAAACATCTCTTGAAGCTAATGGCTTCTTTAACTCTCTCCTTTCTTTAAATCTATCTGCCATGTCCACCTCACTGCTGAAGTCTTGAGGCTTGTGCTCCTTATTCACAAAGGACTGGCAACTATCATTGTGAGGATCCAAACTCTGCACTCCTTTCAGGGAATTATTTCTCTCACTGACAATATTTGGTTTCTGGAAACATTGGACTTCACCTGCCATTATTTCCTCACTTTCTTTTCTATAATTGTCCAGAAATCACTTATAAACATGTCATTTCCTTGCCCTCTTTCAAAGGCTGTTGCCTTAGTGTCAGTGATAGGCAGTGTTACAGAGTCATCACTTTCTTCTATTGTGTACCTAGGCTTCTCTGTATCAGAACCACCACTGGTTCTCTTTGGCTCCTCTTGTTCCTTTACTCCATCTTTTTTTACTTTCCTTTTAAACAGGGATCTCCTCTTTGTGCAGTTTCCTTTTAAAATCTGAGGTAACCTTAGATTTTACCTCACTGGTAACTGTGGAGTCTTTCTCTTGTGTGGCTCCAGCATCTGCACTCCTTCTCCCTCTTTTCTTCCTTTTGGAAGGTGAGGTAATTTCCAGCTCCCTACTCTCAAACAACTGGCAACAATTGTATATCTGCCATTTTGCTCTGCTCTGACAGAAACATTTTCTATTACACCTTTCAGCCTACTGGTGGTGTTTTCTAAAGCAGGTTTCTCCTCAAGCTGCTTGTGGGGAAGGGTTTAAACTGAGGCTTGAAATCTCCTCTTCTGAATTTCCCGCCTTTTTCTCAAGTGGCCTCTCTTCTTTCACCACAACTGAAACTGGCCCTTTCTCCTCACGAAAGGCACATTTTTCTATTTTAAGCCATCTCTGGGCTTCCTTTTTCACTACAGCTGAAACTGGAAACACATCTCTCTTCACCTCACGTTCTTTCTCCTTTTCTACAGAGGCATCTCTTTTTATTTTACGTTCATTCTGGGTTTCCTTTTCCCTTCTCCATTTTTCTTCAATCTCCCTTCGCCTCTCTTCAAATCTCAACTTATCTTCAAGGTTTCTCAACTTATCTTCAAGGTTTCTCAACTTATCTTCAAGGTTTCTAATCTCCCTTTGTAATTTTGAGATCTCCTCAGCAATTGTCCGGCTGTGCACCGACTTCTTACTGATTTGGCTTCTCACCATCTTAGCCTGTGCCCATCTTTCTTTCCATTGCTCATCATCCCTCTCAATCAACTGTTGGAGTTCTATTATCCTCCTTTCATCGATGAATTTCCCTCTCTCTCTATCATCTTTAATTTCTTGCTTTCCCTTTTTGTAAATTCTTGTAACCTCTTCTACTTCCGCTCTAATAGCTCTTATCATCCTCTGATGAATTATTTCACTCTTCTCTATCTCAGCATCCATTTGCTGCTTTTCTCTTCTTTTTAACTCTAACTGGCATTTCAAATTTTGAATCTCCTCAGAGACTGACTTCTGAGATTCTGCCATCTTTGTGAGTTCCATTTACCTCACACTTTTCTTTCAGGCCTTTACTTCAGCCTTCTCTTTCAGGTTTACCTCAGGACTTTTACTCAGCCCTCTCTTGCAGGTTTACCTCAGGACTCCAACTTAGCCCTTTACTTCAGGCTTCCACAACCTTTACTTTAGGTCTCAGCCTTTTACTTCAGGTTTGCCTCAACTCTCTCTTTTTAATCTTTTCGCCTCAAGCCTCCTGGCTTCTCTTCGTTCCTCAAGCCTCCTGGCTTCTCTTCTGCTTTCTAGTAGCTATATTGTGAGATTTAACTTTACCTCACAACACTTTTTTTCTTTACAGTCTTTACACAGTCTCAAGTACTGCATTCAGATGTTACACGGATCTAACTCTTGTCACAATCTTAGGCACTAGATCAGATCTCTAACACGCATCCCAATCTTGTCACAGTCTTAGGCACTAGATCAGATTTCTTATATCGTTTACTTTTCATCCCGATCCGCTGTGCCACCATTTGTGGATGATTCGACGTTAACTTGTATTTCGCTGCCACCATTAATTTATTTAGCTTGACCATTGACTTGTAAAGAGTGGTGAGGAGACTGGTAATCCAAATGAAGTCACGGGAGAGAGTTTTGAATCAAAACTTAAATAGTTTATTTCACACAACTGGGCACAAAACTTGGTTTGATACTTAATATAACTCTTCCGAAGAGGCACGACTTAAAAAGGTTACAAAGTTTAACTTACACAGTTGCAATGTTTAACTATTGCTGTTACTTAGATCAGCGTCTAGCAATCTCAAACATACAGGCACTTTTGCCTCTAAAGGCACCTTGCCTCTATCTAGCCCTCAGGCTTTATACAAACAGACTGGCTCGCAAGCTCAGCCCTCCAGAACTGTCTCCCTACAGCTCTGAAACAGATTCCCCAGCCGAAGCTACACTCTCGCTTCGCTGACAGGAAAACTCTAACTGCTCTCTCTGCAGTTTCAATAACGTGATTCCTACTCCTCTCCTCAGAGCAGAATCTAACCGAACCTTCTGGCTTGACAGCCAGGCACCCACTGACTCTCTCTAAGAATTCCGAGCTAGCCTTCTGGTTGGCTCCGCCCACCATCACCATGGCAACACATTCCCCCAGGAGGGAACTGCCTCCATTATCACAGCCAACCCTTTGTGGTCTGTCCATAACGTGACCACTTAATATAACACAAATAACCACCTCATCACACGATAGGGGCAAAGACCCCGTCACTTCTCATACAAAGACATTTATACCCGTAATGGAGTCATTTCAGTCAAGCCCACCCCTTCTTCATGGATAAAACAAGCATAATTGGCTGGTGATTACTGTTGTTACATGACATTTCATTAATCCAATAAACACTGCATAAATTATTCGCATCATCTCTCTGTCATACCTAAGATTGAGAACAATAGCCATCTATTTGTTATTTCTTTCTCACAGTGCAAGCTATCAATACTGAGTCTCCCTGTTCTTTGACTTGAAACATTAGTTCCGGGCTCCCTGCCAGCAGCGGAGAAGGTCGGACTCTTTGCCATGCGCAGTGGTGTTTTCCATTTACATTAAGAATCCCATTAACTTTTATAGCTCAAGCTGCACTGTTTCCACCCATCTAGCCTATATGGTTTTAAATTGGGCACAGGGTGTATTAAAATGCATTTAATCATGGTGTTAGTCTTTCATTGCAAGTGCCTGTCTGATTCCTGGCACCAAAACCCTCTTTTCCAGAGTTGACACGCAAGTAGCATCACTCTCTGACTGTACTTTTATGCTCGGAAAAGTACCAAACCTGCTTCATTCAGAATTTCTCTTTCTTGTAGGAAACTCATCACATGGAGTTTCCCTACATACGTCTGGAACACCTAGTTAGACCAATTGCCCGGGGCCGCAATTTCTATAACTTCTGGCCTTCAGTCAAATAAGTTCTGTGGATCATAGCCATAATGCTGCATCAGCAAAAGGGGCTGAACATGAGGTATAATTTGTACATGGGTCTTTTGGGAAGCACCCTCAAGCCCCTGGTTTCAGGGTACCTAAGGGAAAACCGAAAACTACAGGAAGCACGGCAAAGCCATTTTCCAAGATCCAAAATATTCCTCTGGAAGTCCCGGGGGTGGACAAACGCCCAGCAGGTAAA
>JARBWK010002400.1:0-15208 GCA_030556195.1 Anolis apletophallus
GTTATTGGACCTCACGGCAGTGTTTGATACTTCGATTCCCCTTTTTTGGCACATGGCGGTGGGGGAAGTGAGGGGAAAACCCCCCGGCTGTCCCCCTTCCCCCCAAACCGCCTAAAAGCTATTAAAAAGGGGGGAGGGGGGGTTCCCCGAGGCTCCCCTCTTTTGTAAAGTTCCTCAGGGGCCTTTCCCCCGCTTTTATTTAACATCTACATGTGACCACTCCCCAAATTTTGGTGCAGAGTTTTGGGCTGGAGTGTCATCAGTACGCTAATGATACCCAGCTCATTCTGAATGGGGGTGGTCTTTTACCCGATTTTTTCCATCTCCCCAAAACCCGTTCTGGTTGGCTGCGACCAGTAAGTTGAAGGGGGTCGGCGAAAACGGAATCCTGTGGCTGGGCTCCCCGGAAGGGGTAAAGCCCCGGGTTCCGGCGTTGGGCGGGGCCCTTCCCAAAACCCGTTTTCCAAAATTTTGGGGGGGCCCGGCGGCCCCAGCTTCTATGGGGGTCCCGGGTTGGCTCCCGGGCAAAACCTTTTCCATCTCCCGGGGAAAAACCCCCTTTACCTCCCCCTTCCGCCCTCCCCGGTACCCAAAACCCAGGTCATCTCAAAAGGCTCGATTATTAATGGCTGTACTGGTTTACCCGGGGGGACCCAGAAACTTAAGCTGGTGCAGAACGCTGCAGCACGCCTGCCCCAGGACCCTTTGGGGGATCTGATCACGTGCCCCCCACTCTTCCCTTGGATGCACTAGTTTCCCAATTGAATTGGGGTCATTTTCCCGGGTTTTTTTTAACCCAAAGGCCTTATATGGTTTGAGGCCAGTGTACCTGGGAGCGACTTACCCCTTTAAAGGCAGGGATCCCGCCCAGAGGGCTCAAAACTGTGGATGTGCCCAGTATTAGGGTTTTGTAGACTGGCACCACGCCCGGGGGGCGTTCACCGTAGTCCACCAACTTTTGGAACAGCCTTCCTGAAGAATCAGGGGGGCCCCGGGGCCCTTTTGGCGGCAGAAAAAGGGGGAAAGGGCCCCTTTTCCCAATTCTTTTTCCCCTATTTTTCCCTCTTTCCCGCTGCTTGCATGCCACTGTACCAAACTTTGGGCCCGCAACTTGTTTTATTGGGGGGTTTTTAAAATGTTTTTAATGTATTTTATGTGTTTTTTGTTTTTTCTCTGCCATTCTTTTTAAACCGCTCTGGGAAGGGAGCGGTATATCAAGTCGAACTTAATAAATAAATAATAAATAATAAATAAAAATGAAAAAGTGAATCTAATCTTAAAAGTCTTCGTTTCTTAAGTATTAATTACCTTTTTCTATTTTTTTATCCCACAGATCCTTTTGAACTAACCTCTGTTGGGCAAAGGGGGTTTTGGTAAAGGGTTTTGGTTGTCTGTATTTTTTTCTGTTGCAGCTTTTTTGTGGATATGTTTTAAATTGCATTTTTAAATCTGTTTAACTTTTTTTGCCATTATTAAGTAGAATTTTTTCTGTATTTCTTATATTTTTGTCTAAGCAACTTTGCATCCCCCTTAGGGAAAAATTGGGATATAAGTAAACAAAATCACCATCATTCAAAACAATTTTTTTTAAAATGTATAGTGTTGAATGTTCTTAGAGAAAAGATAGAAATGGCAGTATATAAAAATGACTCTGGGAGGCTTTTAATTTTCCCCAAGTTTTTAAAACACTTTTGCAACACAGTAATTCAGTTTTCCCTTACAAAGTTGAGGTGAAATTTTTATAAGAGATATGGGCACATTCAAAAAATGCAATAGCAAAATAGCAATAGAAGAATGTATGGGGAACAACAAACCTAAAGGTACTCAAGTTAATCAAGATAAACCCCACATAAACCCCCAAGGGGAATTTTTAAAAAAGCCAAAAATAAAGAAAAAAAAAAGGTGAAAAAAATCCCAAAAAGAAACACATGTCCCTTTTAAAAAAATTTAAAGGGCCCCAGCCTCTTGGGGGAATAATTCAGTTGGCCATCCTTCCCTATGCAGCATTGCTGCTGCTGGACCTGGGGAGGCCTACTGGGGGAACCTTTGCTGCAACATCCCCTACCCCCTTTTGGCCAACCCCTAGTTGATGGCAATTTGGAAAGTTTTTGGAGGCAAAAATCTCCCCCGAACTTTTCAGGGAGAATGAAAAAGTTCAACGCATCAAAATTTAAATTAAAGAGATAATATCTGCTTTTTTTACATAATTTTTTAGAAAAACCAAGCTATATCCAAAAAAAAATAAATATTTTTTGCTTGAAGGTTATACTGCACCAAGTACAATTTAATCCTCTTTTTATAGACAGGTAACTGATTTCTTGTACAGTTTCAGGTACAGCTGTGAAAATCCGGGTTGGCCCTGATTGGATACCTGCTAATTTAAAATTTTTGGATAACTCTAAAAACCCAATTTTGGGGTTCCTAAAACCCCCAAAAACCTGCCCCTAAAATGTTGTTTCTGGTGGGGCTATGAGATAAAAACCCCTTTTATGTGTTTAAATTGAAGCATATTTTTTTTCCAAAATTTTTTTAAACCTTTGATTGCTTTTTTTTAAAGAACCCTCTCGGGATTTTACAATTCCCCACATTAAAAATTTTTTTTACACATATGAAAAAGGGACAATACCCTTGGAAAAAAAAAAACCTTTTTTTGGAAAATTGTCTATAAAATAATTTGAGTTTTTTTAAAAAATGATTAATTGGGGAAAAGGGATTATTTTGATGATACAAAGAGAATTTTAAAGGGGGTTTTTAAAAAATTTGTGTTCCTACCGGTTTTTTAAAAAGAGTTAAATTTTAAAAAACCTATGAATGTCCCAAAAATTTTATTTTTAATTTATATGCCCTTTTTTAAAAAATCAATGGAATGAATATTTTCTTATAAAATTTGGATAATGGGGCTGAAAACCTAGGCATGTCTGCGAGTCCCCTTTAAAGGGTTTTATTGGCAGGGGTGGGGGGTATGTATGTTTTTTAAAACCCATGTTTAAAGGAGAAAAAGGAATATAAACCCCGGGGGAAACCCCCAAAGACAAAAAATTCTTTAAGAAAAGGTTGATGGCAATTTGGCTGCTCATTTAATGGTAGGTTACAAACCTGTGACCATTTTTTTTTAAAAGTGAAGCTCGGGTCCCCCACTTTGGGGGTTTTTTTGGGCGCCCCCGGGGGCCCGGGGCTTTAGTTTGGGGGTAGCCCCCCCCCCCCCGGGGCCCGGGGGGCAAAAACCCCTTTCCATGCGCCCCCCCCATTCCCCCCCAAAATGAAACTAGGAAAGGATGGTTTGAGATGGAGGGGAGGCCCGGGGGGGGTTTTTAAAATTTAAACCTGGGGGGTCAGGGTGTTTCCTTTCCCTTTTTTTCCCCGGAGTTTTTAAAAAATGCACACTTATGAAGTTTTCCCAAAAGGGTTTAAGGGGGGGGGGGGAAAAAAACCAGCCAAATTTTGAAAAAAATAAAGGGGGTTTTTAAAAACACCCAACAATATGAAAAAAAACCTTAAATCATAAAAATAAAATTGGAAGGCTTTCCCATTTTGTAAACACAGTGCAAAAAAAACCCTTCATTAGGCACACGGAAAAAAATAATTTAAAAAAGCACCATTCATGCCCCGGCCCCCCAAAGGGCCCCACGGCATAAGTGCCCAACGGGACCATTCATGTCGGGGGGTCCCGGGCCTCCCAAAAAAAATGGGGGGCAACAGGCACAACGAGGCGCCAAAAAGGTATCTTAAAACCCCCAGTGGGAAAAAGGGGTTTTTAACCCGGGGGTCCCCCCCCGGGGCCCCGGCCCTTTTAAAATTAAAACTTTGTGCAACCCGGGGGGAAAATTGGGGCCCTAAAAATGTGGGGGGAAAAATGTGCATAGGGGGAAAACGGGGGGTGCCTCTCGGGACCCCCCGGGGCCCCTTTGGGGGTTAAAAAATTTACCGACCAAAAACCGCCTCCCTTCCAAATAGGGTGTCTACCCCGGGGTGATTTAAGGTGGGGGGGTTGGCCCAGATGGCCGCCCAAAATTTGGGCCGGGGGAAACCCGGAGAAAAAGGGGGGACGGGCTACTGCCCCGGGCCCGGGGACCCAAAAACCCCGGGGGACAAGGCTGACGTGCTTTTCGGGGTAGCAAAAATTAAAACCCAAAGGGTCCACCCAATTAGAGAGTTTTTTTTGGGGGACCCCGGAAAAACCCCGCTTTTGGGGTTGGGGTAAAAAAGGGGCTTTGACCGACTGTCCCCCCTCGGCCCCTTGGGAAAAAGGGCCTCCCACGCCGAGGGGTCTGAGAGGGGGTCCTTGCCCCCCGGTTGGGGGAAAATTTTTCCCCGGGAAAAACCCCAAAAGGGTTTTTACTGGAACGGGGGACACCCCCCCTTGGGGGAAAAAAGGGTGATTCCCCTCCCAAGATGGTTTTCTGCCAAAAAGAAAAAAGGGCCTTGACACGGGCGCCGCCAGTTGGAAAAGGCCCCAGGGCCAAAACAATGGCGACCGGGAAAGGGCCCCCTTTTTCCGGGGGAGGAAAAAAGGGGCGATGGATGAAAAGGGGTAAAAAGGGGGGATTCAGGCAGGACCCCCGGTCGAGGTTCCCAAACCCCCGGGGTGGGGGTGCACCGGGGGGGGGTTTGGGGCCCCCCCGGGGGAAACCCCACCATGGGGTTTTTGGGGAAAACCGAGGAACCACCCCCCTGCTGGTTCTCCCCCGGTGGGGCCGCCAAGTGGGTCTTCCCGGGGCATGGACGCCCCCGTCGACCAACTCCGCCGGGGGAAAACCGGGGCCGCCGGGGCCCACAAAGGGGGAAAAGGGGGTGGCGGATCAAAAACCTTTAAAAAGGTAGCCGGGGTAAACCCAAAACCCCCCGACGGGGCCCCGGGGGGGCCCCCAGGATCCCCTTTTCCCCCGGGGGCGTCTGGCGCCTTTTCCTCCATGCATAAAGGGGGCAAGGATGGAAGGTCGGATGGAGGGCACCCCCCTTTTCCCCCCGGGGCAAAAATCGGCCGGGGGAGGGGGGGCCCTGTGGCCCCCCCTGCCAGGTGGAGCGGGGCGGGGAAACCCGACCTGTCTGGGGCCGTGGGGGGTAAGGTTTTAAAGGGCCCCGGGGCTGGATTTTTTGATTCGGAGGGGGGGCGGGGGAAAGGGGGAAGAAAATTTCCCCCGTCGAGCAGGAGTCCCCCCCAGGAAACCCCCCGGGGTGCACCCCGGGGGAACCCGGGCCCCAAAACTGGCGGTTTGGTTTTTTTTCCCCCGGGGGATCGAAAAATCTGCGCCCGGGGAAACCCCACCGTTGGAAGACACTTTGGGGCCGGGGAAAGACATCCATTAAAAGGGACCCCCCCCCCCGGTTCTGGAAGTCCGCCCCCACGTTCTGGGGCCCCCGGGAAATAAAGGGCCCCCGGGGGGCCCGTGAAGGGCCCCCTCCCCGGGGCTCGGGGGGCCGGGGAACCCCCGGGGCCTTCCCCCCCGCTTTTTGGGAAAATTGGCCCCCTATATTGTCTGTCCCGCCCGGGACTACGTGCCCCCTGATGGGGGGCCCAAAAGGGCCCAAAAAATTTTGGCCGGGGAGGGGTTGATGTGATGGAGCCTCCCCAAAGGGGGACCATTGTCCGTTGATCGACAGGGTGCCTCCGGGGGTCCTCACCCCCGGAGGGGTTTTCCCCCAGGGGGGAAAGGTTCCCCCCTTTCACACTTTAAATTGGGAACCCCCCACCAAAAAGGGGTCCGACCCCCCGGGGAAAGGGAAAATTTGGGGGTGTTCCTTTCCCGGGGCCCCAAATTCGGGAACCGGGGGTTGAAAAAGGGGGCCCGAAGCGCAGTGGTTTCAAAAAGGGGGGACCCCCCCGTGGGGGCCATGGGGCCCCCCCAAAAACCGGGGTCTGCCCGCGGTGATGCAGGGCCTGGTGCATTGTTTACTTGGGGCCCCCAAGTCCCCCGGGAAATCTCTCCGGGGGGGCGACTGGTTGGGGGGCGAATATTGCCCCGATGAACTTGATGGCCCCCGCCGGGCCCGGGGGGATTTTTTCCCCCGGGGTTGGGGGGTGGGGCCCAATGAAGAAAAATAGCCGCGGGTCGCTGAGACCTGTTGCTGCGGGGGGTTCCGGAGACTGGGCCCCCCAGCGGGCAAAATCTCCAAGTATGGGGGGAAAAAAAGGGTTTTCGCCCCTTTTTGGGGCCAGCCCGACCGACATCCGGAGGGTGTCCCGGGGGGTGTCCCCAGGGAACGGAAAGGGGGGGTTGGGGGTGGATTCCCTTTCCCCCCCCGAAAAGGGCCGGGGGAAAAACCCCACAGGCCCGGGTCGAGGCGGGAAATATGGGAAGGTCGACGGGCCCCCGGGGGCGCCTGGCCGGGGGAAAAAGGGGGGAAAGGGCGACACTGACACCATCCTGAATTTCCTCGGGAAAAAACCCGTTTTAAAATTTTTTGAAAAGGGCCCGGAAGGGGGCAGGGAAATTTTTTGGCAAAAAATGGGGAAAAACCGGGGGGAAGGGGGTGCCCCTTTTCCCCTTTTTTTTGGGGGCGGGTTGCTCCCCTTTTTTTGAAATTGTCGGCCCCCCCCCAAGATCACCCTGGGGCGGCCCCTCCAGTGAACCCCTTGGGGGGAAACCGGAAACCCGGGATAACCGTTTTTACAACCGGGGAACCCCCCCATCTGGGGGGATGCGTCGCCAGGCATCGTGGGCGGGGCCCCCCGGGCTCCGAATGGCGGATGAGATGGTGGAGGTCCCAGGACTGGGGGGGCATGGTGGTGGCAGCGGGCCCAAACGGGGGGCGGGGGTCCCCCCCCCGTCAAAAGGGGGGGTTTGGGTTTCCCTTCCAAATTTGGCGGGCCTTGGTTTTTTACCCTGACGGGGCGATTGGCCCGCCGCTTTTTTTTCCCGTTTTTCGGCCCGTTTTTTCCTTTTTTTCTGAGGGGGGCCAAAATGGCCCCGGGGGGGGGACTTGTCCTGGGCTGAAAACCGCCCCCGGAAATACCCCGGGGTTTGGCTTGGGGGGGGCCAGTCCCGTTTGGGTCAAGGACTTGGGAAATCGGGGAGTGGCCTTCCCGTTTGTCGTCCCGTGCCCGCAAAAAAACAGTCCCTGGGCATCGAACGGGAGATCCCCCCGATGGTCTTCTTAAAAAGTTTTAAGAAAGACCAGAAAGACTTTAACCACGCGTGCCTCCGGATGGCGACACCGTGGGGCCCGCAGCTTTTCCCAAGGGGGTCCCCTTTTGGCGGGCCATCAGGGTCTGGTGGGGTGCCAACGACCGGGCCCCTTGAGAGATGGAGAAAGTGCAGTTCCGCCTTTTGGGGGAGATCCTGGAAAAAGGGGTTTACCCCCCTCCCCCAGGATCTGGTGATAAGCTCCCATGCACGCCCCCTGGGTTTGGGCCCTTTTTGGGCAGCAAGAGTCCGGCTTTGTAAATTTTTTTCGGGCCCACCGTGTCGAACCTCTTTCCCCCCCTGGTCTGAGGGGGGTTGGGGCTTCGGCCCGGGGGACTGGGGGGGAGGGGACATCACGGGTTGGGGTCGGATGTGCAGCCAACTCTTTTTCCCCTCATTTTATCTTGTACCAAGCCCCGTCCCCGGGGCGTTTTGGAGGAATGGTAGATGGAGTCGTCCCAAAAGGCCCACCACCTCTTCCAGTGGCTCTAGCATAGGGAGGTGTGGTTGGGCCCCCCTTCCCCGACCTGCACCCCGCTGAAGGCGGGGCAGGCGCTGGGTCTCGTGGGGACGAGGTCTGCATCCCCAGAGACCTTGCCATCTGGCCCCCCTTGCTCACCGAAGGCTCTTGGGGTTGTCGGTCGGTGGGACCGAAGGTTCCACTTCGCATCCTGTAAGGGAAGGGGTCCTGTCCGGGGTTTAGGGGCAGGATGGAGCCCGATTTGTCGATCGAGGGGCCTCGCCCCTTTTTCGCCCCCCGACCAAGGCCGGGCCGTGTCCTGGTTCGTTTGGGGGCCGCGACTGTGGCGGTGACCTGAGGGAAGGGGGGCAGTCATCCCCCGGGGGGGAGGTTTGGGCCGGCCGGGGCCAAAAGGGGAGCCTCCCCTGGTTTTTTCTGCCTTTGTCGGGCGGGGGGGCGAAAGGTTCGGACAGGGCGGCCCCAATGGGTTCGGACGGGTCTGGACTGAGTCCTCCGGGGGACACGTGGTGCTCTACCCCCGTCTCCCCGGGGAGAACAGGGATGGCGAAGAAATCAGGAGGAAAACTAACATGGCGTCAAAAGTCCTGCGCCCTTCGGGGATGGGGGCCCCGAGGCCGCGGGCCCCCAGAGACTTGGGGGAGTCACAGGAACCAGGCCCTGGTCTGGGCCTCCACGGGCCCCCACTCGACCCCGGGAAAGCTATCTCCATAGCCCGGTCAGGGGGGAGTCCTCGAGATGGGGAACTCTGGGAGAGGCCCGGCGCCCTCGAGCTTGTCGAGGCGAGGCGGAGGCAGCTGGAAACCCCTTTCGGGGGTTACGGTGCCAAAGGGCCTCTTCGGCGCCCGGTTTCAGGGGAAAACGGTTTTCCCTTCCGTGGGGGGGGGCCCCCGGCCCGGGGGGCGCCCACACGGTGGGGGGCCCGGGAGCCCCTCGGACCCCAAAAGGGGGCAGATGGGACAGCCGTCGCCCCTCTCCGGAGGGCAGAGAGCATGCTTTTCAGGTAGGCCCCAAAAAAGGGGCCCCGCCGCCTGGTGGCCGAGAAGGCCTGGCAGTGTCGGGGAAATTGGGCAGCGGTTCCCCCCCCGAGACAACCCAAGGCCCGAAAATGACCGTCGCCCAAACCGGGATCTTTCTACCCAAAGGGTGGGACCTTTTTAAACTGGTTGTGGACATGCTTTTTCACCAAAACCCCCGTATTTTGATGTTTCCCAAGTGGCGGGAAAAAAAGGGAATGGGGGGGGGCGCATGGAGGGCGCCTTTTTCCCCCCCCGGGGCCCGGGTGGGCGCTACCCCCAAAAAGTTTTTAAACTGGGAAAGTTTCCCCTTTTGGGAAACCAACTGGGCCCCAAACCATAAGTGTGCATTCACAGAGCTCTCGAAGAAGAAACACTATATGAAGCTTTGCTAACCAGAAGCTGATGGAGATGATCCCAAACAGTACCTAGAATAAGCTGACAAGTGGAACAATACTCAATCTTTCAGTCTAAAGCAGGGGTTCTCAAACTTTTAAAACAAAAGGCCATTTTATGGTCCCTTAGACTACTGGAGAGGGGGTGTGTGATTATAGTTTGAATAAAAATGACTGAATGCTGTTGCACACTGCACGTATCTTATTTTTAGTGCAAAAATATGAAAGAACAATACAATATTTAAAGTGAAGAACAGTTTAACCAACATAAACTTACCAATATTTCAATGGGAAATGTGGGCCTTCTTTTGGCTGATCGTTTGTCAAGTTGATTAAGGTTGGTGCTGCTCTATGCCTTTTAAACCTTAAGGGGGACCTCCGCCCCCAAACAATGTTTCCCCCAAACTCGGCTCTTCCAGGTGTTTTTTGGGCTTAGCTCAGAGAAATCCCAGTCAATTTACCAGCTGTTAGGAATTGTGGGAGCTAAAATCTAAAACATCTGGAGGAGCACAGTTTGAGGAACAGTGGCTTAAAAAATTTAAATGCAGGGCCACGTAAATGACTTGGGGGGCTGCAATTGGTAATAGCCCCCACATGTTCAGTAAAATAAGCACACAAGGGGGAAGGAAATACCAGAGGAAAAAGAACAGTTGCATATGGAAAGGGGAAAGGGAAAGGGGGAAAAGAAGAAAGAGGACGGAGAGGGGGAAAAGGGTAGCTAATGTAGTAAAAAAAAAAAGGGGGTGGGGAAATTTAAACGGGAATGACCAACCATGGAATAAAGAGACCACACACAAAGACTGGGACTGAAAAAGGGGGACTTTTAATAAGCCTATGTTTTTTTTAACCTTTTTCTGGGATGAAGGGGCCCAAACTGATGCAGGTCCAAATTAAGACCAAATCTACATCATGACCACCACTGCCAGTGTTTTTCTTTTTGGGTGAAAACAGGAGCCCCGAGGGTAATCCCAAAAATTTGAATTGCTCCCATCCAGGCACTTCTTGAAAGTAAAACCCCAGGCACTCCCATGTGAATGTCTTAAAAAAAGATGAGAAAAATACCCCCCGATTTGCTTTTAGAGTATACTACCGTTTTATCCCTCCCCTCAAAATGCTTTCAGAAGGTTGCAAAGGGGTATACCCTACACCAAAATGGGGGCTAAGGTAAACACCTTCAGTCTTAAATTCTCCTCCATCCTAACTAATTATAAAGAGTGGGTCATATCTGAAACTGAAGAGGCACATAAGGAGATTTTTAAAGTCCTAAATAACCTGAACATCCCACCCCCCTCATGTACAGCATGTGGACACTTTGGGGCCTTATCACCCAAAAAATCCCCGATTTCTAACTTTTTGGGGGACATCAGAGTGGTTTTTCCCCATGCAGTATCTTTGCTGCACTGTTCAAAAAATGCATTGTTGTGAAAAGAATATACATAGATTAAAAAAAAATACAGTAAAAACATAAAATAAAAAAGCCATAATCTGCGGGGAAAAAGAAAGTGCCCTGGGGCTGCTCCCACATTCTGACAAAAAAATCTGTAATGCAAAAAAAAGGCCCCCATGATCTTGTGAATAGATACTTTCCCAAGTTTTTTCAGATTTTTTTAGGTATGTTTTTCAAAGTTTTCCCCTTGAAAGCCCTACAATAGATCCAGTAGGCTCATCCATGGGCAATTCAACTTTCCTGCTATTTGGTGGAAATTGGTATTAGGACAATTTAAGGTGAATCTACATTGTAGCATTAATGCAGTTTAAGACCAGTTTGGCTGACATGGCTCAACAATATGGAATCATTGAAGCTGAAAAGGCCAAGGCTCATAGGAATAGTTTGTTACACACTGAACTCCTCCCCAGCGATGTCAGACAGCCCATCCCTTCTGGGTTTTAGGAAAAAGCTGAAGACTTGGTTCTACACAAGCGTCAAGAATAAGTTTCTATGGTTTTGACACTGTCTGATTAAGGATTATGAGAGGTTATGGACAAATTGAACTATGCACTTTATATGCTTTTTTAAATTTGTATACTGATGTATTTTATTATTTCTTAATGTTAATCATTTTTAACTGTTTAACTTTTATTGTTAGTACTGTTTGTTGTGTTTTTTTAACCAGCATTGAATTTTTGCCAGAATTGTAAGTCACCTTGAGTCCCCCTTCGGGTAAAAAAGGGGAGAGAAATGAAGTAAATAAATAAATAAAATATTAGAATGGTTTATTTTCAAAAAAAGGTTTGAGATGTGTGTTTGAAACCTTGCAACATCCCTAAATAAATACTACTAAATGATAATTAAAAACATGTCCCTTTAGTACAATAAACAATCAGCACTCCAAATTTAAAAGGATATCGTTAACTCATTATTTTATCTATAATTTTTCACTACTTTTATTTTTCTTTAAAGAAGTCCAATCCACTCAAGGCACTTTCTCAGAATCAGAAATGTTTTCCCACATGAATAAATTTGGGGCCCTATAATAGGGATGTAAGGATGGATAGATAGACAGGATGTTCTTCCAGAGAAAATAGAATTATTCACTGATACACTCATTCATTATAAGCTGTTTGAAGTGAGGAGAGTGTTAATTCATTTTTAGGCTTTGAGAAAGCTGCTACTTAAGAGACTTCAAGAATATTTTTCATATTCTTTTCTTCATCATATTTTCCCTTGGAGTCTTCTATTTGTAATTGCACATGTGCTTCACATGTCCTGGGCATCTTTTTTTTCTTTCCATAAAATTGCTCCAATTTAATTTTAATGTCTTTAGTCTCATTTGCTTTAAAAAAGAACAAACTGTTTTGAAGGTAATTTTTCCAGAAAATTTGATCTTTTTGTATTTCCTTCATGTTTGTCTCTCTGTGTGTTTGTGCAGGCACATGCATTTATCACCTGTGTGCATCTATATAGACTTTCTGAAGTTGCTGTTGAAGATGACACTTTTACACAGGCATATAAATTAATTTCAAAGTCATTTATGCATAATTCTAGTTGACAAAAGAAAAAAACCCTTCTAGTTGCAAGCAGAAATATAAGTGTTGTAGTAAAATTCAAATTCAATGCTCAGTTACTTCAGATTATTTATTTAATAACAGTTATGGTACAAAATGTTAAAGCCAAACTTTAATTATCATAGGTAATTCGATTTCTAATTTTATTCTTTATCTATGTTCCTGGAAGAGGGGATGGAAAAGACATACAATTGAACAGTGTGTGATTGGTTCAGTATCCAGGTAGGGCTTGAAATGAAGCTCATCTGATACCCTGGGATACTGGTGCTAATTCACCCAGAAGTCACCTAGAAAGACTGGTAAATGACTGACAACCTCTAGGTCTGCAATAGTGATGACAAGGAACTGTTCATTGTAGCAGGATTAACATCACACTGAGCTGTTCAGAGTGGTGAGAGGATTAACCCAAATGACCTTCCCTCCAAATTCATTGCTAGAACCTTCAGTAGTTCATTGCGATGCTTTTAATATCAATTTTGCTGATAAAATCTCTCGATAAGTGGGGCTTAGATGCTGTTATTGAGCAGAACCCCACAACAAGGTGTCCAGGAACTCAATAAGTGGATTTGCACTAGATCAGTTTCAATTGGTGAGAATTGTTGATGTGGACAAGCTGCTGGGCCAAGTAAAGAAGGCAACTGTTTCCTTGATCCTGCCCATCTTCACTGATTGTCCAGGAGGTAATGCAATCCAACCTCGAATACAACAAAATATTAATGGATCTCTCAGGAGGAAACTTTCATCCTATTTAAAAGAAGCAGTAGTTAGACCACTCGCTGAAAAGCCTCCCTGAATCCTTAATAATTACAGGCTAGTGTGTTAATAATTACTGACCAGTGTTTATTCCTACATGTACAAGGCTTCAAGATTCCTATTAGTCAAACCCTGTGGCCAGTCAGTGAACAATGGTGGTGGTGGTGGGGTATGCTGGGAGTCTTTAACTGCTGTTGTGTATCTGAAGCACAAGCATTCCACAGAAAAGTGAAAAGATATTGTGTGTTTCCAGTACTCATAATGCTTTAAAATGCCTCTGGCAGTGTTTTTGATCCCCCCCTTTTCTGTTCTATATTTGTTCATTGTTCCACAGACTCTTAAGCTGTTCATACATCTTGATCTCACAAAGCCACATCTGAGAAATTACCTCATGATGTCTTTCCTTAGGCTTTAAATTGAGATGTGGACACCTGGAAGCAATAAAGGTGGATAGAATGATGAGTATCTAATGAAAGACTACACACACTCTCTTGACTATCTCATAACTGAGGAGAAGGAAAGGTATTCCTCACAAATATTTCAACTAAAATATCTTCTCCTGTCGAGTATATTTTTCCAAAACAATTTGTTTTCTATTGAGTGATTTTAAAAATGGGAAAATACATAACAATGTGCTCAAGGTAAAGAACAAAACAATGGCCACTCATGTTCAATGTATAAAGTTGAATGGGCTGAAGTACGGAGATTGTAACTATACCAAAAGTAGATCGTGATGAGACGAACCCGGAGTCCTACCGTCCCATGAGCTTAGCAAACCAAGATTACAAAATATTTGTAAAGGTATTGGCTGAATAGGCTAAGGGATAATCTCCAAAATTATAATGGGGGATCAATTGGTTTTGTGAAAGGAAGACGGATCAGTAAACCGATTAGGAACGTAATGAATGTGTTTCACCATGCTACATGCTCAAGAGGAAGTTGGGAATATTAAAACTAGATGTCTATAAGGCATTTGATAAAGTAAACCATGGCTACCTGTATGAGGTGTGTAAGGCACTAAATTTAGGAGAGAGGTTTTGTGAAGTGATTAGAGTATATATATGGGGAGCCAGGCATACATACTAGTGAATGGGAACAGGACGGAGAATATCAGAATACGGAACGGACTACAGGGATGCCCTTATCTCCAATGCTCGTAATGGCGATAGAAACACTAGTGAACAAGATCAGAGCAGCGAACACGTGGGAAGGTATAGGATAGGGGAGATAGAGGTGAAGGTGAATTTGTTTCGGACTACTGAATTATTAACCCGATCCCATTGAAAATGGTAAAAGTAATGAAGGAAACTCTCAGAGTTTGAGGAACAATCGTTCAGGTGAATATGGAGAAGTCTGAAATGATGTTTATAATTATAGGTCCGAGGAACAGTTAGGTAAGGAAAGTATCAGGTTAAAATTAGGGGTAAAAGAATGAAATATCTGGGGGTGTGGATATATAAGAACATAGAGAGGATAACAGAAGTAAACTATGAATGATCTGGAAAAAGTGTTGAAACAGATGAAAGGCTGGAAACAGAAAAGCCTGAGAAGAATGGCAAAAATAAGAGCAATTAAAATGATGATCTTGCCAAAAATTTTATACCTAGCCCAGGCCTTGCCAGGGTCCTCCCAGGGGAAAAGATAAAAGAATGGATAGGTAATTGAATTATTGGGTGGAGGGAGGAAAGAAACCAAGGATAAGGAAAAATGGAGGATAGCAAACGAAACTGAGGGAGGATGGGGAACTCTTAGCTTAGAACTGTATGGAAATGCCTTTCAAATTGAGATATTGATGGAGCTGCAGGAGGACGACAAGAGATGGGTAGCACTGGAAAAAGAAGCTAACATAGTGGGAAGAGAGGAACTGATATTTAGGGATGGGAAAAAGTGAAGTGGAGAAATTGATGGGACTAATGAGGGCCACGGTGGGTGGTGGAGATCTGGCAAAGGAAGATAGCGCTGAGTCTCAGTAGCCTCCCTGGAGAGGGAGGAAAACCTGAGTAGAACAATAAGGGAACTGAGAGAGAAGGGGTCACGAGACTGGAGCAACTAGTGGATGAAGGGGGCAGAATCAGGAGAGAGAGGCTGAGAATTGGCTTGGAGGAAGGGGCTGCAGATCAGGGCATATGTGAGTACCTTAGGCAGAGGGAGGTGAGAGAGGCCTTGCAAAGAGAGGACACGGAATTCGAGAAGATAATCAGGAAAAGAAGGAAGGGAAAAGGGTCCAGGTCGGAAGGATATACAAAATATTAATATCATTAGGAGGAGTACAGTAGAAGAGTTAACCACAATGTGGGAGAGGGAGTTGCAGGTCTCAGGAGTAGAGATGGAGAGGATTATGGGGATATTGTAAAACTCAAAACATAAGAGTCAGGGGGACAAGGAGGAAAATACTGCAAAGGGGACCCCCCGGGCCCCAAATTTACCTATCTTTTT
>JARBWK010002401.1:0-15204 GCA_030556195.1 Anolis apletophallus
AATAAAGAAGAATTTGATGGAAGCCCTTTGTAACCGAGGGCCCGTCTACACTGTCTAATAATCCAATTTTTATCCCAGATTATCAGTTTTGAATGGGAATAATAATAATAATAACAACTTTATTTTTATACTCTGCCTTTATCTCCTGAAAGGGACCCCGGGCGGCTTACATGGGGACAAGCCCGAACAGCATAATAAAATAGCATGTTAAAATATATAATGGCAACATAAAACAGAATAAAACAACATTATAACAAAATATAAAAGCAAAACATCAACCAACAACCAATGAGCTCGATGATAACAATCAGTTTCTGGGTACGAGTGAGCAGACTGGTACAAAGACAATTTTGAGGCTAGGGCTGATGGATAAAGTACATCGATCACATGACAACAGTGAAAACAGAGGGCAGTATGAGAATAGAGCATTATGAATTTTAGTGCTGAACAATAATAAAGTGCATGGGCAAGATTTTGAATCCTAGTTGGGGCCAAGCTATCTGGGGGATGTCTAGTCAAAGGTACATGTCTTTAAATCTTTGCGAAAGATGGACAGGGTGGGAGTTAGCCTAATCTCCTGAGCTGGGGGGCCACCACCGAGAAGGCCCCCTCTCTCTCTCTCTCGTCCCCACCGACCACGCCTGAGATGGGGGTGGAAGTGAAAGAAGAGCCTCCCTAGACAATCTTAGAGATCGTGTTGGTTTGTAGGGGAAGATGTGGTCATAAAGATAGGCAGGTCCTGAACAATTTAGGGTTTTATTGGTAATAACCTACACCTTGTATTGGACCGGAAGCCAGTGGAGCTGTTTAAATAGGGAGGATGACTGCTCCCTGTAATTTACTCCTTTTAACAATCTGCAGTGTAGACTCATAATCCAGTTCAAAACAGATAAACTGGGATCAGAAACTAGTTTATATGGCAGTGTAGCTCCAGCCCAAGCAACAAGGAAACAGTATCCCTCTCCAGTACCAAAAAGGCTCAGCTCATCTTTTCCTTTTTCTGTTTTGGTGTCAGGGCTAGAATCTCTATGCCTGGGGCCAGAGACAGATCCCAGCCTGCCATGAGCCTACTACTTTCACCTGAGTTGCTGAGTCAGAGAGAGATGACTCAACCATGAACTTTGCTCTATTTCTTTGCAGTTGAATATACTGGGACTATGACCTTTGGTCTAGATAAGACTCTGGGGTATGATGTAATACCCAGGGAACTCTGGGTAATGCAAAGACTCACTGGGATTGCTGAGTCAGGATGCAACCCTCTCCAGGCATTGCATGGGGAGGGATTAGTATATAAGGATTGTGGTGATGGGAAGCGGGTGCTTCAGCTTTATAGGTTTTGTGTCTTCAATAAACTACCACTGGAAGAAGCAGCAGTTCTGTAGCGTCTTTACTGGAAAGCATTGAAGTTCCTGACAGAAGCTGAAGCCCCTGAAACTTTCCCAGGAATGGAGAGGTTTATGCAAGAGGCGGAGGAATATGTGGAAAGCTGGGATTATGTTACTGGAGCAGTCCATGAAAGATGTACTTTGGAATGGGGGTGGAATACTATGGATGAGGTTGGCCTCCCTGATCGGGTCGGAGAAACGGCGTCAGCATGGCGTGCGGCTGCTCCAGAGGGACATATTCTTCGTGAGGGATCCAGGAAGCTTGTCATGTGGATCCAGTGCGACTCCAGGCAGCTGCGGCGGTGCACAGTAAGTCCAGAGAGGCGACTCGGGGGAGTGAAACTACTGAGCCGAGTTCTCCCACGGAAGTGGAGGTGTTGGGATGCAAAGTTGCGGCTTTGGAGAAGACATTGCAGCGAATGTCCCAGCAGATGTTTAAGAACCAAGATTCTATGTGGGGCCTGCCTGAGGGAGGCGATTTTACGCGTTATTCTTGGATGGACAGTGAGAGGGTTGAAACCCATCCTAGATCTCCTTCGGGAGTGTGGGGGTTGATGCCCAGTCAGGAGTTCCGCGAGGAGCAGCATATGGTGGTGCCAGGCTGAGAGTGGTGAATGAAGGGGTTTCAGTCCAGCCTAAAGCTGTAGGACTGGGAAGAGGTATTCAGGTGCCCAAGAGGGATGGATCTGGAGGATGGAGATCCCAGCCTGGTGCCCAGATGCCTAGAAGGGATGGATTAGGAGAGTGGAGACCCCAGCCTGGTGCCCAGATGCCCGGAAGAGATGGAGCAGGAGAATGGAGACCCCAATTGGGGGGTGATGTTCGTCCAAGGAAGGAGCCGCTCCGTGTGGAGTTTGATGGTGAGGCATGTAAAGTGGCCTTTTTGTGGCGGCAGTTGGCGATCACATGCAAGATTATGGACACTTGTACCCAAGTGAAGGCAGCAGAGTGCGTGCTGTGGGAGCTGTGCTTAAAGGAAGAGCTGCGGACTGGTACGTGCAGTGCCATGATCGACAGGATCCATGTTTGGGGACATTGAGAGGGTTTCTTCGGGCTGTGAAGAACAGATTTCGTGACCCACTGGAGAGAGTAAAGGCCAAAGAAGCTCTGAGGGGGTTAACGCAAGGCAATAAATCTGTAACGGAGTATGCGGAGGAGTTTATGAGCCTTGCGGGCAAGGTAGCGGAGTGGTCTCAAGCAACCCTCCTTGAACTATTTAAAGACGGATTACGACGAGAGTTGTTGGAGTGGTGCCTTCATCGTGGAGACCCTGGTGATGTCGATGGATGGATCCATTGGCTGGTAACGTAGAAGGTATTCTGGCCCAAGTGCACGGCGGCGGAAGTCGGCAGTAGGACCTACGAGGCGATTTCGGCCAGGGTCAAGACGTGTAACCGGAAGCGAGAGCCAGCGGAGTAGTGTTAGCGGAAAGCCAACTGTGGGGAAAGGCTTGTGTTACATTTGCTCTAAGCCGGGACATTATTCCTTCCAATGTCATCTAAGAAAGTTACCGGATACCAAAAATGTGAAAGTTGCCCGAGGTGCCCTGGGTGAAAAGATGGAGAGTGCGGATGGGGTGAGAAAAGGGGCCCCAAGTATTGTTTGTAAAATCGAATTGGAAAAGAAAGGAAAATATCAAACGCATAAAGCATTGGTGGATTGCGGGTGTTCTGAAAACATTATGTGTCCTGGATTAGTTAAGGATTTGAAATGTGAAATTCAGGAATTACCAGCTCCTGTACATTTTGCCCAGTTGGATGGAACTTTTTTTGTGGGAGGGGCCCTTTCCATTGGGGGGGAACGAAAGGGTTAAAGGGAAAGGTTGATACTTGGGAGGGGAGCTGGATTGTGTAGTGGCTCCTGTTATGGAACATGAAATTATATTGGGATTGCCTTGGCTGAGACAGGCTGATCCAATCATAGATTGGAAAGCAGGTACGTTAGAGTGCCGGCCTGTGGCGAATGGTGGTGTGTATGTGAATGAAGAGAAGAAAGGAGGTGAGCCACAGATTCCTGAGGAATATATTGACTTAGCAGATGTGTTCAACCCTGTATTAGCCGACAATCTGCCCCCAGTCAGGAATGTACAGTGCAAGGTAGAACTGAAAGAAGGGGCAGTACTCCCTAAGCCAAAGATTTATCCTATGTCTGAGAAGGAGAAGGTTACGTTAAGGGAGCAGATAGATGATTATTTAAAGAAAGGGTACATCCAAAGATCGGAATCCCCTATTGCAGCCCCTGTTCTCTTTAGGGAAAAGAAAGATGGGAAATTAAGGTTGTGTATCGACTATAGGGGTCTTAATGCGATAAGTACCATTAATTGTTATCCATTGCCTTTAATCAAGGATCTATTAGGGCAATTGGGGAAAGGCAGGTATTTCACAAAGCTGGATATTATAAATGCCTTCCATATGGTGCGGGTGCGAGAATCGGACAGGTGGAAGACTGCTTTTTCGTGTCCCTTGGGGCTGTACGAATGGGTCGTCATGCCTTTTGGTTTGGCGGGGCCCCCGGTATATTTATGCAGTTGATTAATGAGGTGCTGCACCCCCTTTTGTATAAGGGGGTGTATGTTTATTTAGACGACATTGTTGTGGTTTCACAAACCAAAGAGGCGCACGTGCAGTTAGTTCGGGAAGTATTGGAGAGATTGAGACAGGCCAGATTGTTTGTTAAGTTAAGTAAATGTGAATTTAGCAAGAGCGAAATTGACTTCCTGGGATATAGAATTAGTAGAGAGGGTGTGTCCATGGATCCGGGTAAAGTGGCAGATGTGTTGGCTTGGGAAGCTCCTAAAACAAGGAGACAGTTACAGGCTTTTTTGGGGATGGCTAACTTTTATCGGTCTTTTATTTCGGATTTGCTAATATTGTTTTGCCTCTTACAGAGTTGCTCAAGACAAAAGGTAAGGGTGAGGCTAGGAAGGTGAGGGCGCCTGGTGCCAGGTTGGGTTGGACTGTAGAGTGTCAAAAGGCTTTTGATTCTTTAAAGGTAGCTTTCACTAAAGGTCCTTTGCTTGTGCATCCAGATCCAGCAAAACCCTTTGTGGTACAGAGTGATGCTTCCGCTTGGGCATATGGAGGAGCTTTGTTACAGAAGGACGAGGAAGGGGTGTTGAAACCCTGTGCTTATTTCTCTAAGAAATTTGGGGAGCAGCAAAGGAATTGGCCAGTGTGGGAAAAGGAGGCGTTTGCTATTCGTTATGCTCTGCAGACGTGGAGACACTTTTGGAGGGGGCAGTTCACCCGTTTGAAGTGTTAACTGATCATAAGAATTTGCAATTTCTTAGGGAGCCCCAGAAGTTGTCTCCTAAATTGTTACGATGGGCCCAGTATCTGGCTAGGTTTAATTTTGTGTTGAAGCATATAAAGGGTAAGGATAATGTGGTTGCTGATGCATTGTCGCGTTATCCTGCAGTGGGGCCAGATCCTCTTCCAAGTGTGGGGAGAGTGTTCACAAAGGACCAGTGGGGTCTGAGGGTGCAGACACGAGCACAAGCGAAGTTGGAAATAAAGCAGGAGGATGAGGAGCTGGAAGAGTGGGTAAAAGAGTTTCAGAGGTGTTATGAGAAGGATGATTGGTTGAAGGCCCATGAGTTGGAATGTAAAAGGGTCAAGGGATTGTGGATAGTTCGGGAGAAATTGTATGTACCAGCGGAGTTAAGGAATAGGGTGTTGGAGTTGTTCCATGACCACAAGACAGCAGGGCATTGGGGATTTACTAAGACTTTCTTTGCAATCAAAGCCCGATATTGGTGGCCAGGAATGAGGACATCGGTAAAGAATTATGTGAGTAGTTGTGAGGCTTGTGCACGGGGGAAGGTACCTACTGCTAAGCCCCAGGATTGATCCAGGTGGTGGCTACTCCGGTGCGGCCATGGACACATATTAGTACCGACTTTGTGGGGAGTTGCCCCCTAGTAAAGGATATAGGTATATCTGGACTGTGCTGGACATGTTTTCAAAGCAAGCCCATTTTATACCGTTAACTGGCTTGCCTTCGGCAGAAAAATTGGCTAAGTTATATGTGCAGCATATATACCGGTTACATGGGTGTCCAGAGCAGGTGCTTAGCGATAGAGGTGTGCAATTCACGGCGAAATTCTGGGATAGGTTCTTGGAAACCTTAGGAGCAGACCGGAAGTTGACAACTGCTTATCATCCCTGTTGTAATGGGGAGTTGGGAGGACGCAGAAATCGTTGGGTAGTTATCTAAGAATTTTTGTAAATGCCCAGCAGAGTAATTGGGCAGACTTGTTGCCTTACGCTGAAGTGGCTTATAACGGATCTGTGCACTCATCTACAGGCAGGACTCCATTTTCAATTGTATTTGGCCAAGAGGTTGTTCCACTACCAGTTGGTATAGGAGTGCTGGAGGATGATAAGGAGAAATGGTACAATAGAGCTCGAGAAGAGTGGAAGGAGGTAACTGAGGCGTTGCATAAGGCACAGGGGTTGCACAAGCGATTTGGTGACAAAAACCGACAAGAAGGTGATGTGTATAAGGAAGGGGATTTGGTATGGTTATCCACTCAGAATTTAAAGTTGGGGTTACCTTCTCGAAAATTGGGCCCAAAGTATGTGGGACCATTCAGAGTGGCTGAGCGAGTGAATGAGGTGACGTACCGATTGATATTGCCAAGGGCCTTGAGGAAAATTTATTCTGTGTTTCATTGCAACTTGTTAAAACGATATGTTAACCCAATTATGCCAAAATTTTGAATGTTGCTTTGTCTTCCTCAGGGGAGGAGGGAAGGTGGAGGAAGGCGTTATGTCAGGGCTAGAATCTCTATGCCTGGGGCCAGAGACAGATCCCAGCCTGCCATGAGCCTACTACTTTCACCTGAGTTGCTGAGTCAGAGAGAGATGACTCAACCATGAACTTTGCTCTATTTCTTTGCAGTTGAATATACTGGGACTATGACCTTTGGTCTAGATAAGACTCTGGGGTATGATGTAATACCCAGGGAACTCTGGGTAATGCAAAGACTCACTGGGATTGCTGAGTCAGGATGCACCCTCTCCAGGCATTGCATGGGGAGGGATTAGTATATAAGGATTGTGGTGATGGGAAGCGGGTGCTTCAGCTTTATAAGTTTTGTGTCTTCAATAAACTACCACTGGAAGAAGCAGCAGTTCTGTAGCGTCTTTACTGGAAAGCATTGAAGTTCATGACAGAGGCTTTTGTCTGCACAAACTGCTGATGCTTAGAAAAAGCTGCCACAGGGAGGAGATTACTCCCTGTGTCCTCAAGAATAAGCTAGCACTCCCTTAATTTCCCAGCCGCTTGATATACCGACCTATATATACTTTCCAACTGATTGTTCATGGCCAGGGAACAATAGACTATAGTTGTGCAATTGTTAAGATCCCACGTGTGCTTTCCAGTCTGTTAGAGTTATAGAGACCTAATAAAAATCTGTATAGTCAGTCTAGACCAGTGGTTCCCAAAGTGGGCGGTACTATCCCCTGGTGGGCATTGGGGAGATCCAGGGGGCGCTGGGAGGCTCAGGAGAGTTTGGGGGATGCCGAACCCCTGTAAGCGGGTGGTGGCGTGAGCCAGGCTCCCCGCAGGTGGAGTTCAAAATGCTATTTGATTGTAAGCGAACTATAAATCCCAGCAGCTACAACTCCCAAATGACAAAATCTAACCCCCCCCCCCCCCAACCCCACCAGTATTCAAATTTGGGTATATTGAGTATTTGTGCCAAATTTGTTCCAGATCCAGGGTTGTTTGGGTTCAGAGTGCTCTCCAAATGTAGGTGAACTACACACCCCATAAATCATTGTCAATTTCTCCCGACCTACTCACATATTTTCTGTTGGTCATGGGGGTTCTGTGTGCCAAGTTTGGTCCAGTTCTGTCATTCATGGGGTCTCGGCTGTGGAAGTCCGAGCTGAATTGGTTGAAGGTACTGTAAATCCCATCATCCATTGTCCATACTCCCCCAAACATATTGTTTTTGTGATTAATCACTATGCTTAAAGTATGCTCAATTTGCAACAATGAAAATACATCCTGCATATTAGATATTTGCATTAGAATTCATAAGAGTAGCAAAATTATTTATGAAGTAGCAATGAAAATATGGTTGGGGGTCACCACAACATGAGGAACCTTATTTAGGGGTCACGGCATTAGAAAGGTTGAGAACCACTGCATTAATACATATGTTAATTGCTATTAAATAACTATTAATTTTTTTTAAAAAAAAACTTCTAGGGGGGCGCTGAGTAATTTTTTTCCCAGAAAAGGGGCGGTAGGTCAAAAAATGAGATAATTGATTGCTGTACAGTGTTCCCTCACAACTTCGCGGATCACTTTTAGTGGACTCACTGTTTCATGGTTTTCAAAAAATATTAATTTAAAATATATTGCGGTATTTTCGCTGTTTCGTGGGTTTTTGCTGCCGCCGCTCTCCAAAACACTTTACCTCTTCAGTCCTTCCTCCCTCCACCCTTGAAGGGCCTTTCCTTCACTTTATTTTAAGTTTATAAGGACTTAAAATAGTGTATAACTACTAAAATAATGTATAAATATTAAAATAAATATAGTGTCCCTACATTGCAGTTTTTCTGGAACGTAACCTCCGCAATAAGTGAGGGAACACTGTAAAATTATCTGCTTTGAACTGGATTATCTAGCAGTGTAGGCTCATATAATTCAGTTTAAAGCAGATGTGGATAATCTGTTTTGATAATCTGGATTATATGGCAGTGTAGAGCCAGCCTTAATCAGTTGTTCAGAGATCACTTTCATGGCTGAGCAGATACCTAAGAGTTACAGGCTTTGGTCTCCAAACCAGAAAAACTAGTCCGCATACACAGCCATTGTCTGCAGGAGCAGGAGTTTGAAGCTGAGATCAAGAGATATAGGATGGGCAAGGTTTTAGATTAACTCACTAATCAAACCATACTTTGTTTGGTAAGCCTGCCCTGAGATACTTTGGCAAGGCTACAAGCAACTAGAATCGGCATATATGCAGGTATAGAGAACAGAGTTAGAACCGCACAGCTAAATGTAAAAGCACAACACTCAACAGTTCACTTACAAAGTAGGATCATCATCTAAATCCAAAATCAGGAAGAAAAGCAAAAACAAAGCAGTAACAGAGACATTAGAGATCAGGGTGGGCAACTGTAGAAAATTAGGTGATGCATTAGTGATATCAGAGGTGACCCCCCCCCCCCCGCAGGGTTCTGTAGTGTAAAAGATAGTTCAGAACCAAAACGTTCATAGTTTTTCCAAGAACACTACGCTGGAGTGATCCCATAATCCCCTATCCCTCCCCCATGTGGGAACCTAAGGCTCCTCCCATGGTCCCATGGCCCCACATGGCAATGCCTCTGTATCCCACACTTTCAGGGACACACCAAGTTATTTCCCTTTGCATTATGAACTTTTCAGAACTCTTATGGACTTTCTATGAACTTTCTTGTACTCCCAAGGACTTTTAGAAACTTTTAGAGACTTTCCTCCTTTTCTTTCAAACCCCATGGACATTTCTCATGGCTTATGAATTCCTATGGACTCTGGGAGGTTGGGGTGATATGGGTCCTATATCCCTTCTATATGAATGTATTCGCTATATGTTTTTCCCTGTGTCCTTATATGAAATCAAAAATATGAGAAATGCCACCTTTTCGTGACTCCAGCATGCAAGGTTCAGGAAGAAACTCACATTCCTGAGCTAAATCCCTAAACAATAGGCTATCAAGTGCCTCTTGCGTGGACATTAGCAGCGGACATTCCCTTGGGCCTCAGAGTCCATCCACCCAAGGGTTAGCGTCCCTGTGGGCACAAGCAACCAGGTCTCGGAGCCTGCCCCCTGAATTAGCTTTGCCCCTTGGTGAGTTTGTCATTCATCACAAAGGTGGCATTTTGGCCTTCGAAAAGCTGGGATGTCACAATCTACCTCGCCTTTTGTTCTCATTTTCCCTTGGCTGAAACTCAAAAGCAAAATATCACCAATGACTCATATCTCAGACAAAGGACTACCGGGAGTTTGGCCACCATGCCAGACTCAGATGAGACAATACAACTAGCTAGTTTGAAGACTTGTTTAAAGTTATTGCGGCGCTTGGTAAACATTAAGTCATTTAATCCATTCACCTTTCTTTCCTGGTTCATTGTTTTCTGCTCAGCTCGCCTTCTCAGCCCTCATTGGCTGAGAGATCGAAGCGGCGCTGGCTTTTGATTGGCTGAGGTGGGGCCAAGCCGGCAGCGCCTCCCAGCCAGCTGATGACTCCATCCAATCAGCTTGAAGCCAGCTTGGGGGGGGGGGGAGTTTGAACTTTGGCAGGTCTGTTTTTCTATAAAAATGTATGTAGTGCATTGTACTGTATGTCAGCTTTGCGGGCAAGGTATTGTGGCTGTCATCCTTTCCAGCTGGAAGGAATAAACAACTCGGTGGCATTTCTTCAATTTGGTGAGATCTTTATTTGGGAAATTCAGGGAAATTGGGATTGGTTGCTTCCTATCTCACCAGGGCCATATCGGATCCTCTTTGGTGGGTCTGTGGGGCTTTTGCCTTCTCTAGGCAAGCCCCTTCCAAATTCCTGCTCAATATCATTAGCAACAATATACTAAAACATTGACTGATAGTTTATTTATTTATTTATTTCATTGGGTTTCTATGCCGCCACTCCTGGTGGGCTCGGGGCGGCTCACAGTACCAAAAAGCACAGGTAAAACAACAGTACACAATAAAAACAGAGGTAAAACACATTAAAATGACATTAAAATCACAGTGTACAACACCTAAAACACGACCTAAGTCAAGCTTTACAGGGGGTGCAGGTAGTTCTGCATTATTGACATGAATCATAACCAATTTATATGCTAGTGGAGTTTGGAGAGGATTAGCCTTGGAGGTTGGGAATTATAGTTTACCCACATCCCAAGCGCATTGTGCACATGGCCAATTATTGATCCTTACCCAACCTGAAACTCAACACAACTAACTGTAAATGCTGGTGTGGTTTGGAAGGGGGTTGATCTTGAAGGTTGGGAGTTATAGTTCACCCACATCCAGAGAGCACTCTGAACCAAACCAACGATGAATATCAACCAAATGTGGCACACATACTCAACATGACCATGCTAGTGGGTTTTGGAGGGGATTGACCTTGGAGGCTGGGAGTTATAGTTCACCCACATCAAGAGAGCATTGTGCACCCAACCAATGGTGGATCTCTACCAAACCTGAGACACACACTCAACACGGCTGACTTTAAATGTTGGTGAGGTTTGGAAGGGGGTTGACCTTGGAGGTTGGGAGTTATAGTTCACCCACATCAAGAGAGCATTTTGCACCCAACCAATGGTGGATCTCTACCAAACCTGAGACACACGCTCAACACGGCTAACTTTAAGTGTAGGTGAGGTTTGGAAGAGGGTTGACCTTGGAGGTTGGGAGTTATATCATGAGAGCATTGTGCACCCAACCAATGATGGATCTCTACCAAACCTGAGACAAACACTCAACACGGCTAACTTTAAATGATGGTGAGGTTTGGAAGGGGATTGATCTTGGCGGTTGGGAGTTATAGTTCACCCACACCCAGAGAACACTGTGCACACAACCAATGATGTATCTGGACCAAGCTTGGCACACATACTCAACATGACCAAGTTTGAATACTTTCGAAGTTTGTGTCTACAACGTTGGGAGTCAGTTCACCCATCTCTATGCATTTTCTAATGGGTGCATGCATGAAAACAAAAGCAAAGGATGACTATCTATATATATAAAGGAAGAGCCGTCATGTGAAGACTACCTCAAACAGAGAAACCTTACAACGCAAAAACACAAAACTTGCCAACAGAAATAGGCCTCAAGCTAGGTACGTTTGTAGCAAAGAAACTTCCCCAAATAAACCTAAAAGGCCCCCAAAACAACGAGTAAAAATAAAACTACATTTCCCAGCATCCTCCGGGGCTGCAAAAGACTCTCCCAGCCTCTACATTCTGACAACATGATTGGCTGCCAATAAGGGCGGATTTGCATAACTGCTGTACTGGCCCGCCAACCTGAACATTCCGACCCATAAAAAACTGTCAGAGGAGTGCCAGAGCCTCCTCCAACACTTTCAAATCAGAAGACCATGATGGAGATCAACACCATTCAAGGGGAGCTCTTCTTCCTTTCCCAAAAGATCTCCAGTGGCTTGGAATTCCACATTAATAAGAGGACCATCCAGCAACAATGGGGTTTGCCAAGGAGGGTGCTCCAGCCCCTCTATATGCTGGCTCCAAGGGATGGAGGTCATCACCAAGTACCTTCTGATGCCCAGCGCTGGAAGAGCTCCCTCAGATGGCCTGTCCATGAGGAAAGCCTCATCGGACATCGACCAATGGGTGCAAAAGACACAGAGCAGGACATCTTGAAAAAGAGAGGAGCAGAAAGTAAGCTAGACATGAAGATCTTGAGAAAGGTGGCTAAAACGGATACGGAAAGGATTTTTAATAGTCCCCAACAGACACTGGACGCACCTGTGAAGATAGAGATCCCCTGACAGGACAAGCCCTCCCCAAGCTGATCCGTCCTGGCCATGGTACAAGTCAAACCCGAAGGACTGCAGGCAAAGAGCTGAGGCACAAACATAAAACACCCAATTCACTAACAACAATTCCAACCCTTACATACTCAGACTTTCTCGCATCTCCTAAATAGGGCACAGCAACGCGTGCCGGGTACAGCTAGTTTCTTATAAATCGCATGACAAAAGACACCTAAGCTAGGACATCAATATGATAACCCTGGATAGGGAGGAGGCGTGCCTGGAGGAGAGCTCTGGGTGTGCCTGTGTGCCGTGGCTATGAATCGACCAGAGCAAACCTTTCTTCACCCAAGATTAATAGCCGCCAGCTTGGAGAGCAGGAGGGAGGCCTCCCTCGCCTCCTTCGGTGCCAAGGCAGCCTCAGCAGCAGGACCTTCAGGCACAGAGAGAGAGAGGGAGAGAGAGAGGCCAAGGCCAGGGCTTCCTTTCCTTACCGCGACGCCCTTTACTCAGCGAAGCAGGGGAAGACCTTGCTCTCTCTGCGCATGCGGGCAGGGAACCCCACGTAAGTATCCTTTCATTTACACGTATCATCTGGAAAACAAATGCAACCAGGCATTCTCGTGAAGATCGGCTCTACCCGGCTGCGTGGAGCTCAGCACCGAGTTTCCTCGCCTCTCCAAACCCTTTTCCTCCTCCTTCCTTTTTGTTGTCTCTTCTCAACAGGCTGTTGACTGAGGCCCCATTGACACTGCCCTACCATCCAGTTCCTGAATCCAAATGATCTACTTTGAACTGGATTATATGAGTCCATTGCCATATTATCCGGTTCAAAGCAGATCATCTGGATTCAGAAACTGGATTGGATGGTAGTGACTGTGGCGTGGGGGTAATGGGAGTTGCTGTACAAACACGTCTGCTTGACAGTTCTCGCAAGGGATCTGCTTTAAACTAGATTATGTGAGTCTGCACTGCCCTATAATCTAGTTCTAAACTGATAGCCTAGGACAGTGCAAACACACTGGCTCTGATGAATGTGTTTGTGGTTGGTGTAGGCGCTACCTGTAAGTTTGGACACACTTGTTGGAGACACAATGACATGTGAATATAGCAGAAATTGGAAATAGCATTGTTCTTTGCAATGCACCCTTGTTGCTGTTTATTCGTTCAGTCGCTTCCGACTCTTCGTGGCCTCCTGGACCAGTCCACGCCAGAGCTCCCTGTTGGCGGCCACCTCCCCCAGCTCCTTCAGGGTCAAGCCAGTCACTTCAAGGATACCATCCATCCACCTTGCCTTGGTCGGCCCCTCTTCCTTTTTCCTTCCATTTTCCCCAGCATCATTGTCTTCTCTAAGCTTTCCTGTCTTCCCGTCTTCTTCATCTTTGCCTCTACTATCCTTCCCTCCAATGAGCAGTCAGGCTTTATTTCCTGAAGTATGGACTGGTAGGATCTTCTCGCGGTCCAAGACATTCTCAGAACTTTCCTCCAACGCCACAGTTCTTCCTTCGCTCAGCCTTCCCTAAGGTCCAGCACTCACATCAATAGGTTACTACAGGGAATACCACTGCTTTAACTATGCGGATCTTCGTTGCCAGTGTGATGTCTCTACTCTTCACTATTTTATCGAGATTGGTCATTGCTCTCCTCCCAAGAAGTAAACGTATTCTGTTTTCCTGGCTGCAGTCTGCATTTGCAGTCATCTTTGCACCTAGAAATACAAAGAATGTCACTTCCTCCACGTTTTCTCCCTCTGTTTGCCAGTTATCCATCAGTCCGATTGCAATAATCTCAGCTTTTAAAATGTTTAACTGCAACCCAGCTTTTGCACTTTCTTCTTTCACCTTGATTAGAAGGCTCCTCGGCTCCTCCTCACTTTCGGCCATCAAAGTTGTATCATCTGCATATCTAAGGTTGTTAATGTTTCTTCCAGCAATTTTAACCTCAGCCTTGCATTCATCAAGCCCTGCACATCGCATGATGTGTTCTGCATACAAGTTGAATAGGTTGGGTGAGAGTATACAACACTGCCGTACACCTTTTCTAATCCTGAACTGGTCTGTTGTTCCATGGTCAGTTCTTACTGTTGCTACTTGGTCGTTATACAGATTCCTCAGGAGAGAGACAAGGTGATGCCCATACCACCAAGAACTTGCCACAATTTATTATGATCCACACAGTCAAAGGCTTTAGAATAGTCAATAAAGCAGAAATAGATGTTTTTTTCTGAAACTCCCTGACTTTCCCCATTATCCAGTGGATATTGGCAATTTGGTCTCTCATTCCTCTGCCTTTTCTGAACCCAGCTTGTACATCTGGCAACTCTCTCTCTCCCCATGTATTGCTGGAGTCTTCCTTGCAGGATCTTCAGCATTACCTTACTAGCATGAGAAATAATACTGGCATGAGGAGCTGAGGAGCCTTCTAATCAAGGTGAAATAAGGAAGTGCAAAAGTTGGGTTGCAGGTAAACATTTAAAAAGCCGAGATTATTGCAATCGAACTGATGGATAACTGGCAACCAGAGGGAGAAAACATGGAGGCAGTGACATTCTTTGTATTTATAGGTGCAAAGATGACTGCAAATGTATGAAAGTTTGAAAGTTTGAGCAATCTTTAGCCTTCCCCTTTTTTGATATGCTCCCTATTTTGCATTAATTGGGGAAATGGTGGACCACAAGACATAAAATAAGCTCTGCAGCTCTAGATTATTAAATATGGCTTTCTTTGGGCGAGCAGATGGCAACTACGGGTCTAGATTCAGAACGTGGATTACACAGCAGTGTAGATGGGGCCAGGGATTGCTTCTGAGGCCCCACCTACACTACCAAATAAAATCCAGATTATCTTCTTTGAACTGGTATATATGGCAGTGTAGACTCATAATACAGTTCAAAGGAGATAATCTGGATTATCTGATTTGATAATTTAACCCGCTTCCTCCTGAATGTTTGCCTTGTCTGGAAGGGCCCAAAGTATTGAAAGTCGCTTATCCTACTAGGTCTCCTAAACTGATATACTAAAAATAAAAACAAACAGAACAAGTAAAAACAAGTTTTCCAACAGACAAAAAACACTTCAAACAGAAAAGCTTTTTAGAAAAACCTAGCTGAAACAAAAAACTGCCTTGATTTTAAGGACCGAGCACCCTGTGAAACAGTATATATAATATCAACAGTTACCTTTCAAAAGCTTAAGGAGGAGGGAAGGAAGCAGCTTGATTTCATTTGCAGCAAGGCCAGGGCTGTTCTTATTAACAGCAACAGAGCAAACCCTCTCTCCAATGATCCCTGGCCAAGTATCTCCCTCTAAATACGTGAT
>JARBWK010002402.1:0-15204 GCA_030556195.1 Anolis apletophallus
TTTTGAGCCGTGGCACATTTTACATTGGCCAAATCCTGGGGCACACCACCAACCAAAATGACACTCTAACACAGTAATACATATAGTTAATATGTCTTTAAATGTATTTATACACTCAGTGTGAAACCTGGGCCTGTTTCGATGAACACAACATAGATATCCTGGCAGGGATGGCAGAAAGACACACACGAAGGTCTTGCTCAACAGCTGTCAGCCTCTCTGTGTGTTTAGTGTCCAGGGCAGAGAGTTCCACTGCTGAACAGCTCTCACGGTCAGGAAGTTCTTCCTAATGTTCACCCTCCTACACAAACATGCTCCCCCCCCCTCTCTCTATATGTAATGTTCATTTGTGGGATTAACGTAACTCAAAGACCACTGGACAAATTGCTGCCAAATTTGGCCACAAAACATACTAATACTAACCCAAGGAGGGACCATCACTCAAAAATTTGATTTTGTCATTTGGGAGTTGACCGATATTGGGTGTTAAGACTTTCCGTGTAACACTTGTTGGGGTCTCTGCTTCAACAATCACGCTTGAATAACAGAGAATAATGAACCAGGTTTAATAGGCATGCGTTTTAAAGAAAAATAGAGTCCCGTTGGACTTTCAGACCCCCAAATGCCATCACCCGGAGTTTTTAAGGCCCCCTAATAATCTCAGGGAAGCAGAGAATACCACGACCAGACCAGGAAAATATTCCTAAGCCATTGCAAGGGCTGGTGATCTTCGAAGGAGGCCGATCACTTTAGAGATTTGACTCAAGGAGGAAATGCAAGGAGCCCAGAGAGGAAGGAAGCACAGGCGCCTGGTCACGTGAAAGCCATTGCGGCCTTCTTATTGAGGAAGGAAAGCAGGATTCCAGCCGCATTTCGTTACTGGAGAGTCACGTCAGATTTTACACGCAATCATCATATGGGGGGGAGTGGGGGCTCCCATCCATACACCCACGCATGCACATACTCACGCACACGCCACGGAGGCAGAGGTGCGGTGGGGGTGCTCTTCCGCCTCGGTGGCCGGGCGGGTTGAGGGGGAGCTGGACGATTCCCTTTCCGGACAAGGAACCTCCGGGTTGGACACCCAAACCTTGCGTCTTATCTCCATTCCCAGACCTTGCCACCACCCGTGACCCAAATTGGCAGAAGTCAATGGATTTCGTTTCCCACCATACTCTTCCCAGCCACATTCTCACGATCATTAAGGACCTCTTCTTTGAAACTAGGGACCACTTTGGCCACTTCCAGTTCCTGCCAACTGTTGTTCTATTCTACCGGTCGAGCTGGGAGGCTTCCCTCGCTTCTGAGGTCAGGATTCAGAAAAACCCTGTCGTCTCCCACACGCCAAGCCCTTCCCCGACCAGGAGGCACCTGTGCCCAGGTGGGTCCATCGTGGGCTCTGCTACGGCCGACTCCTCTGGCGGGATGAGCCCGCGGTGCCGTCCACGTTCCTTGGTTCATGGTTGGGCAAGGCTGCTGCTGCGTGGGGAGGGGTCCCTCTGGAGAGAGAGAGACTTCTCCTCAGCTGCCTGGTCTCTGGGGGGCGCCTGCCGAGGTCGGAGCAGGGCTCCTGCCGGAGGGTCCCCAGGTGTCTTGGCCTTCATCGCCCAGAAACCCTCCTCGCAGCTGGGAGACTGGCTCCTGGGGCTCCTGGGAGTCGTAGCCCACCCCCTGGGGGCCCGGAGGTTCTTTTGGGCCGTGTCAGGGCTCGCTTGAGAAACTGCAAGTGGCTCCTGGTGTGAGAGGATGGGCCGCCTGCAAGGGCGTTGCCCCACGGGCCCCTCCCAGTGGTGAAGGGAAGGGGGTGGCACAGTAGTCCCATGAACATCCCTCTGGCCAAGGCCATGCTCGACGCGGAGGCTAGGCGGCGCTGCGCCCACTCCCCCGGGCTCCTCAGTGGCCCCCTCCCTTGGCCAAGGCCCCCTCGTCCTGTGGGGCAGGGAAGCCTTTCCGAGGGGAGGCCTCCCCTCCCTCCCCCTCCCTCCAGGACGGAAGCACCAGGGGGAGAGGGAGAGAGAGGCCCAGAGGAACAGGGGGAGGGCAGGGAAGCCAGTCAAGCCCAAGGTGATCCCGCGCTGCCTCCCGTTCTCGCGAGGGGGACCCAGGCAGGTGCTCTCCTCCTTGTGTTTACCTCGCGCAGAGTAAAGGCGTCATGTGGGAAACCTCGTGCCGCCTCCCGTTCTCGCGACCTCCCTTTTGTTTACGTCGCGCAGAATGAAGGCGTCATGCTCGACTTGCTTCGTCCCAGCCTCTGAGCTGGCGGGCTGGGTGGGCGGGGCTTCACGGAGGCAGCCAATGGGAGGGAGGGCGCTCCTCCTCGTCCTTGGGCGGGGCTCCGCTGAGGCCGTGGATTGGTGGAGGAGGGGGAGCGAGGGGAGGGGCCGCGGTGACGTCACTCCCTCCTTCCTTCCTTCCGTCTAGCCCGGCCCCTCCTTGGAACCCGTCAATCACAGCCGGAGAGTGGCAGCCGGGCGGCCAATGGGGGGCCTCCGCGCAGAGGAGCGTCAGCGGCCCGGCCAATGGGAGGGAGTGAGGGCGGGGCTTCCTCTTCTCCTCCTTCAGCAGAGGCAGAGAGAGAGAGAGAGAGAGAGAGAGAGGGAGGTGCGTACCACAGTCTCTTCTCCCTCCCGGGCGTGCAGTCCCCTTTGGGCGCTCCCTCCGTCGGGCGGGCGGGCGGCCAGGCTTCTCCTGGGCCGCTCGCGGACTGACCGACCGACTCCTCTCCCTTCCTCAAGCAGCGCCACAACACTCCCCGCCAGCCAGCCAGCCTGGCCTGGGCCTGCTTGGGCCCTCCCTCCCCCCACCTCAGGGGCTTTGGACTCCAACTCCCAGCATCCCCCGCAGCAGCCTCCTTCCGGCTCTGAAGGCTGGCCGTGGAGGGAGCCCCTGAGGAGGGGGGGGGGGCGGGCCAGGCCTGTTCCCAACGGCCACTCGGCAGCATTGGCCACGTCAGCCGCAGCCCGCCCCCACCCCCTGCGGGAGGCCTCTAGAGGCCAGCAGGCCCCGACTCCAGGGCCCAAAGTCTTCTCCAGGGACACGGGCGGCGCGCCCTGAGACCCCCCCTCGCCCAAGGGCACGCCCTGGGGGGGGGGGGAAGGCGGCCCCCTCCCTCCCTCCACCCAGCGCTCTCCCCCCCCGCCTGTTCCTGTGGCATGACCCCTGGCCCTCACCATGCCTGCGCTCATAGGGGTGTGTTTTGGTACATATGCCTACATGTGTGTCTGCGTGTGTATACCTCGCAATCTACGATCGTCCGGGGGGGGCCCTGCTCTCGCTCCCGCCGACTTCTCAAACGCGGCTGGTGGGGGCGAGGGAGAGGGCCTCCTCGGCGGTGGCTCCCCGCCTGTGGAATGCGCTCCCGAGCGACATACGATCCACCCCATCCCTCCTGGCATTCAGGGGGAAAAGTGAAACCCTGGCTGTGGGACCAGGCGCTTGCACACCAGCACACGGCAGCATTTCAGACGGGATTTCAATGGGAAGTGGACGAACAGGGCTCAATGCTTTTATGGACGGAACACTGCGGGCTTTGTTTGTTTGTTTGTTTTTGCTTTTGAACTTAAATGGATGTGTATGATGTGTTGATGTAACTGTATTTTAATGTGTAATGTTTTGGGGGGTTTTATACGGTGTTTTATGTGTTTTACTGTGTTGGCATCAAATTGTGCCTTTTTGGAAGCCGCTCTGAGTCCCCCCTCCCTCCCTCCCTCCCTCGGGGGTTGAGAAGAAAGAGCGGGGTAAAATGCCGGGAATAAATAAATATATATACATACACACACACATATATATATGATGTTCAGTAAGGATGTGCATATTTACGCCATCCAGGAAACGCCACCTTCTGCCGCCAAATCGATCTCAAATCCACCTTCCTTCCTCTTCAAGGAATTCCTGCCACCCATTTTATATGCCTCATAAATCTGGCTTCCTGCGAGTGTTTTGGGCTGCGTGGCCATCTTTCGGGAGCCGCGTCCCCTGCCAAAGCTTGGCCTGCCCCTGTGCCCACAGGCATGGCCCAAAGTCCCTCTGGCCGCCAAGCGAGTGGAGCGCCTCTGTCCCTGTGGGATCGTCATAAGGGAGGGAGGGGGGAGGAGGAGCCCCCGCCTGTTGAAAGCAAGCCTGGCTCTTGCCACTGGCAAGTTTACCTTATCCTTTGAGTAGCCATGGAGTTGGCCAAGTCAGTGGGCATGGAGGGTGCCTGCGTGGAGACAGCCTGGCTGTTGCTGCCTGGAGGCAAGGCCTTCTCTTGGGAGCCGTGAACGGCCGCTGGGTGGCTTCCTGCCTGGAGTTCCCCGGCTGCTTCTCTCTGGTGTTCCTTATGGACTCTCCTGATTCCGGTGCCTTTAAATCCCGGTAGCCAGGTTGTGTCCGTCCTCACGCTTCCCTCCTTCCTCTTGTCATTCTCCTCCAATCAGGCAGTCTCGTCTGCTCTCAACGGCTGTCACACACAAACTAAATGACGCAGCTTGTTCAAATCTTGAGAGGACTCAACCAACACAAGCCTCTTGACAGGAGCAGTGTCGCCCTTTCGGTTCAGAGGCGGGGAATTTAAAAAGTCACAGACTTCGTGGCCCACGCTCATATTATCCTATGTACGCCCCGCTTCATCTCCACAAAGGGGGCAGAAATGAAGCCAGGCCGGCCCCTTCTCTCCCCTCCTTTGGGAAAAAATGAAATCCTGGTTGTGGGACCGAGCCTCCGAGCAGCAGGCGCAGCAGCAATAATGCCACTGACGTATGTGGCTGACAATGGACAGGCCCCGGATGATGACTCTTCGTTGGGATTGGTTCAGTGTTTTAATGGGTGCTTATAATTTGATGTTTTAATTTTTATTGTAATGTTACTATTCTTGTTTGTTTGGCATCTAATGGTTGCCGGTTGTAACCCGCCCTGAGTGTGGGAGGGAGTTCTAGAGTGGGGAGGGCACCACCGAGTCTCCTTCATTCCCACTAGCCCTGCCGGTGGTGGAAGCGGGAGGAGGGCAGAGGTGCAGTCACAGAGATTCGCGGGGCCTGAACCGTTCAGGGCTTTGTAGCTGGTCACCTGCACTTTGAATGGGGACCGGACACTTCTCAGCAACCAGTGGAGCTGCTGCTTTAGTATGTGCGTGGCGTGCTCCCTATAAGCAGCTCCAGTTAGTAATTGCAGTTTCTGTGCAGCCTTCAAAGGCAGCCCCACCTAGAGTGCATTGCAGTAGTCCGTTCTGGATGTAACCAAGGCCTGGACCACCGTGGCCAAGTCAGGCTTTTCGATGTCCGGTCGCAACTGGCGCCCAAGTTTAAATTGCGCAAAGGCCCTCCCAGCCACCGGTGACACTTGAGTGGAAGAAGCAGGCAGGCGCAGGGCGGATTTTGTGAATAGCCCTATGAGTAGAAATGGACTAGAAAGCTCTGCCCTTCAGCTCAGGCCTGCTGGAGCCTTTGGAGTCTCAATGCTCCGGGATCCTGGCTTTGTGGATGAGCGGTCCCTGTCTTTGTGCCTCAGCCTGCGGCCCAGCCGAGGAAATGAACGGCCTGCGTGGAATTAGTTCAGTGTGAGCGTCCCAACAACCCTCCATTTGGTTTTGAATGAGCCGGGTGGGAAGGCAGGCGGTTTGGAGGGTTACTTTGGGGGAGAGAAGGAGTTCTGCCGCCTGCCTTCTGCTCCTTGGGCCACTTTTGGGTCTGGCCCAATGAGATCAGTGTCTGTCTCTTCCTTATCACAGCCTGTTATTTGCCTATGATTAAGCCGTGATAAGCGGGTGAGGCTGAAGCTGCCCCTTTTATGTCATCGATTAGTGTAGGTTAATGGCCGCACATATGGACTGAGCTGAATTTGATTTTATTTGGCCATTTGGCTTTAATGTATTTTACCTGTATGTGTATTAACTTTGTATTGTTATATGGTGTTTTAATTGTATCAATTGCATTGAATTCTTGCTGTGAGGCCGGTCCGAGTCCCTCTCCGGAGGTGAGAAGGTCGGGATATACAAGTTTTAAATAAATATTTATTATTATTTATTATTTATTTACTTTATTTATATCCCGCTCTTCTCACCCCGAAGGGGACTCAGAGCAGATTACAGTACACATACTTTGCAGACAATCCCTGCAGTTCAACATATGACATATAAACATGTGACATTTATCACAAGACAGAAGAGTACATACATTTGACATACATTTGACATTTTTAGGCAAACAAGAGGCAAACTTCCTGGCCACCAGGGGGAGCTGGCGCACTCCTCACTCTCAGCGTTTCCTTCCAGCGTCGCATTCCTCAGCGATTCTTTGTGGCATCATAAATCAGTCTAAATTATTAATAAATAAGTCGCTTTATTCTTGGTTTTTTGCCCTGCCAAATGAATTTAGATAAGTCTTTATTCCATGTATTAAAATACTCAAATTCTTAATAATTGGCAAGGATTGGAAAAGGAATAACATTTTTGGGAGAAAGATGGCATACCAAGGTCGTAAACAATACATAAAATCGCCTGCCTCTAAGTCCACAGGGGCCCCGCCTCCCAACAGGGGCCCATTCAGGCAGATAGGCAGGTCATAACACCTATGAAGCTGGCTGGCCATCTGCCAGGAAGGCTTGAAGAGTGCTTTTCCTGCAATGGCAGAAGCGGGGTTGGTGTCAGGAAGCCCGGTGCAGTGTTGGTGGGGTGGGTGGGCAGGGCTCGGCAGGTGGTCCTTTCAGAGAAGGCCATCTCCCCGTTGCCATGGACCGACCACCACCTGATCAGGATTAGACTTATTGTGCCTCCCTACCTCCGCAGGGGTGCTGGACCCATTAGAATGGTCAGCCCCAGGAGACCGATGGATTCCTGACGGCTCTTTGGGGATTGTCCCGCGCCCTCGGTAAGCAATCCTGTCGAGGCCCTGGTCTCTCTCTGGGTCAGGGACATGGCCAGGGCCATAGACACGATTGCTCCAGAACACCCCCTCTCTGGTAACTGAGCTAAACCAGCCCCTTGGTTCACTGAGGAGCTGGCAGCGATGAAGCGAAATAAGAGGAGGCTAGCGTGCGTGTGCCGTCGGAAGCGGAGTGGGTCAGCCCAAGAACGCCTGGTTTCCTGTCTAAGGAGCTATGACGCGGCTGCAAAAAAAAATTCCTCTCTTGCGGCCAATATTGTGTCCGCAAAGAACCGTCCGGCTGAGCTGTTTCAATTTGTCAGGGAATATTAAATCCGCCTCGGGGCGAGATCCCTGACCACTCGGCAGATCGCTGTGAAGCCTTTGCTCGGTTCTTCGTGGACAAAGTTGCACGGATGCCTTCTGACTTCGACGCCACGTTAACAGCAGTCTCTGAGGATGTAACACGAGCCTCTGCTTGTCCGGTTTTAATGGATTCGTTTCAAATGGTTCAGCTCGAGGATGTGGACAAGATCCTTGGAGAGACGAGGCCCACCACATGCATCCTGGACCCCTGCCCATCCTGGCTGACAAAAGGAAGCCAGAGGGGGTTTGGCAAAGTGGGTGAAAGTGGTGGTCAATGCCGCCTTACAGGAGGGCAGGATTCCAGCCAGCTTAGAGCAAGCTGTGATAAGACCGCTGTTGAAGAAACCATCACTGGACCCCACTCAATTCTTCAACTATCGGCCAGTTTCCAATCTCCCCTATTTGGCCAAGGTCATGGAACGTGTGGTGGCTTCGCAACTCCAGGGGTTCTTGGTATACGCTGATTATCTTGATCCGGCGCAGTCTGCCTTCAGGCGGGGACATGGAATTGAAACAGCCTTGGTTGTCTTAGTGGATGATCTACGCCGGGAGCTCGACAGGGGAGTGTGTCCCTGTTGGTTCTGCTGGACCTCTCAGCGGCCTTTGATACCGCTGACCACGGTGTCCTTCTGGGACGCCTTGCAGGAATGGGACTTGGGGGTCCTGCTTTGCAGTGGCTCCGGTCCTTCCTGGAGGGTCGTACCCAGAAGGTGTTATTGGGTGACACCTGTCCGACTCCACAACCGTTGCCTTGTGGAGTCCCTCAGGGTTCGGTTCTGTCCCCGATGTTATTTAGCATCTACATGAAGCCGCTGGGGGAGATAATCTAGAGCAGGGGTGCTCATTAGGTATCTCGGGAGCTACTAGTAGATCTTCGGCCCTCTTCCAGGTGATCTTCGGGCCTCACTAGCCAGATGGGACGCTCCTGCCATGCGCGCGCACACCCTGTGCGCACGCACGCTCCTGCTGCTGGCTTCCGCTCTCACGGTGCTTCTTTCGCCTGCGGGACATTGCAGGAAGAAGGAAGCACGAGGCGTGGCCTCTGGAGGGAGCGCCCTGCCTCTCTCTCGTCCAGAAGCAACTGTGCAGCCTCCGTTCCCGGCGAGACAGGCAGGGCGGAGCGCTCCCTCTGGATGCCCCGCCGCGTGCTTTCTCCTTCCTGCAATGACCTGCAGGCGGAAGAAACGCTGCGCGGGCGAAAGCCAGCAGCAGGAGCACGTGCGGTGGCAAGAGCGCGCGGCGGCAGGAGCGCACAGGAGCGCACGGCGGCGGGGGCAGGTAGATCTTTTGGACTTGGTTGCTTTAAGAGTAGCTCGCATGCTGAAAAAGTGTGCGCACCCCTGATCTAGAGTTTCAGAATGCGATGTCATCTCTATGCAGATGATGTCCAAATCTATCACTCCTTCCCACCTGTCACTGAGGAGGCTGTTCAGACCTTGAACCGGTGCTTGGCCGCTGTGTCGGACTGAATGAGGGCTAGCAAATTGAAACTGAATCCGGACAAGACAGAGGTGCTCCTGGTCAGTTTAAAGGCCAAACAGGGCGTAGGTTTACAGCCTGTGTTGGATGGGGTCACACTCCCCCTGAAGACACAGGATCACAGCCTGGGAGCGGTCCTGGACTCATCGCTGAGCCTTGAACCCCAGGTCTCAGCGGTGGCCAGAGGAGCTTTTGCACAGTTAAGACCCGTGCGCCAGCTGTGCCCGTACCTTGGGAAGTTAGACTTGGCCACGGTACTCCACGTTCTTGTTGCATCCCAAATAGATTACTGCAACGCGCTCTACGTGGGACTACCTTTGAAGATGGTTCGGAAAATTCAGCTAGTCCAACGGGCGGCAGCCAGGCTACTAACAGGAAAGATATACAGGGAGCATACCACCCCCTGTTGTGTCAGCTCCACTGGCTGCCGATCCATCTCCGAGCCCAATTCAAAGTGCTGGTCTTGACTCATAAAGCTCTATACGGTTCTGGCCCAGCTTACTTATCCGAACGCATCCACCCCTACGTCCCACCTCGAAATTTAAGATCATTCAGGGAGGCCCTGCTCTCGCTCCCATCAACAGTTCAAATGCGGCTAGCGGGGAAGAGAGACAGAGCCTTCTCAGTGGTGGCTCCCCACCTATGGAACACACTCTCAACTGAGATAAGATCAATCTCTTCTCTCCTAGCTTTCTGAAAGAAAGTAAAGGCATGGCTCTGGGACCAGGCGTTTGGTCAATAGCCGCGCCTAATAATAAGGATGAACTGGATTGACGTTAAGACCAACGAGGCTGGTTGTTGTTTTAATTGTGGACTTGGGTGTGGTTTTAATATGTTGTTTTATGATATGTCTATGCTGTGATTGTATTGTACCTGTTGAGATAGCCTCTTAATGGGGCTCAAAGTATGGGAAGCATCCTTACTTTATAACCTTTGCCACCAGTGAGTAATTCTTGACCAATTACTCACTTACCAATCACTGCCACCAAGTTATGTGACCACCCAATGTTTCTAAATCTTGCACCAAAAAGAGTTCACAGAGAGAGATTTATGAATCAAGAACTTTAACTGTTTATTCAATTACAATGTTTCAAAGCGTGGAGGTTTCAAAGAACACAGAGCTTAGGTGGTTACAATATCTCCTTAGAGGCACAGGTCTTACGGTTACTAAGTTGCTAAACACCATGTTTGACTGTATCTCTTCAAACACTGACTCAATAATATTATAGATATTCTGCCCCAATAGGCTTCCTATCTATCTTCTAGGTTAGCTTTCCAGCCTAACTACAAACAGCGGTTCCTATAGGCTTTCTAAACCTAACTGCTTTTCTGCAGTATCAAAACACAGACTTATCTGTTCTCCTCAGAAAAGACAACTATCGGCTATCGTTCTTAGTTGCCTTTATTTAGTGTCAGATGTATATTAACTGTTATACTCATATAAGTTATTTATAGGTTTGGGGTTTCACATTTAACCCTCTGCTTCTTTTTTCTTGACCAGGGACTTGTGGGTTTCTGGAGCCGCCCCGGCGTGATGAGAAACAAACCAGCATCCGGTGGGTATTGAGGAATTTGGAAGCCAAAGTGCAATAAGGAAGCCGGTCCTATCGGAAATAGAAGTTACCCCAAGGCGCCAATCTTGCTGAATTCTTAAGCTCACTTTAGATGATAGAGTACAACCGTAGAGTTAGAAGAGAGTGCGTGGCCCATCCAGCCCAACCCCCTGTCCTGCGGGAGAAGCAGTTGAAGGACCTCTGGCAGGTGGCCAGCCTCGGTTGAAGAGTCCCTCCACTAAACTCTGCGGCAGAGAGTTCCTCCTCTTTTACAGCCAGGAAGTGCTTCCTAACGTTCGGGTGGAATCTCTTTTTCTGTGATTGGAAACCATTGCTGCAAGTCATCAGAGAGGGAAAGACGAGTGACAGGTGTCCGTATTACAATTAAATGTACATGGCATTGCCGACATGGAGGAGAAAGCACATCAATGTACTGAATGTGAAAAGAGGTTTAGGTGCCACGGAAACCTCAAAACACATCAAAGGACTCACACTGGGGAGAAACCCTATAACTGCCTGGAGTGTGGACAGAGATTCACTCAGAGTGGAAGTCTACTTTACCATCAAAGGACTCACACTGGGGAGAAACCTTATAACTGCCTGGAGTGTGGGAAGAGCTTTGCTCAGAGTGGAAGTCTATATAAACATCAAAGAACCCACACTGGGGAGAAACCCTATATCTGCCTGGAGTGTGGACAGAGCTTCGCTCAGAGTGGAAGTCTACTTTACCATCAAAGGACTCACACTGGGGAGAAACCCTATAACTGCCTGGAGTGTGGGAACAGCTTCAATCATAGTTCAGGTCTCCATTCACATCAAAGGACTCACACTGGGGAGAAACCCTATAACTGCCTGGATTGTGGGAAGAGCTTTGCTCACAGGAGAAATCTACATAGACATCAAAAAACTCACACTGGGGAGAAGCCCTATGAATGCCTGGAGTGTGGACAGAGCTTCACTCAGAGTTCAGATCTACGTTCCCATCAAATGACTCACACTGGGGAGAAACCCTTTAAATGCCTGGACTGTGGACAGAGTTTCACTCAAAATGGAAGTCTACGTTCACATCAAAGAATTCACACTGGGGAGAAACCCTATACATGCCTGGAGTGTGGACAGAGCTTCACTCAGGATGCAGCTCTACGTTCACATCAAAGGACTCACTCAGGGGAGAAACCCTATAAATGCCTGGAGTGTGGACAGAGCTTCACTCAGAATGCAGCTCTACGTTCACATCAAAGGACTCACTCAGGGGAGAAACCGTATAAATGCCTGGAGTGTGGACAGAGCTTCACTCAGAATGCAGCTCTACGTTCACATCAAAGGACTCACACTGGGGAGAAACCCTATACATGCCTGGAGTGTGGACAGAGCTTCACTCAGAATGCAGCTCTACGTTCACATCAAAGGACTCACTCAGGGGAGAAACCGTATAAATGCCTGGAGTGTGGACAGAGCTTCACTCAGAATGCAGCTCTACGTTCACATCAAAGGACTCACTCAGGGGAGAAACCCTATACATGCCTGGAGTGTGGACAGAGCTTCACTCAGAATGCAGCTCTACGTTCACATCAAAGGACTCACTCAGGGGAGAAACCCTATAAATGCCTGGAGTGTGGACAGAGCTTCACTCAGAATGCAGCTCTACGTTCACATCAAAGGACTCACACTGGGGAGAAACCCTATAAATGCCTGGATTGTGGGAAGAGCTTTGCTCACAGGGGAAATCTACATAGACATCAAAGAACTCACGCTGGGGAGTAACCCTACAAGTGTGTCTGGATCAGTAGTTCTCCACCTGTGGGTCCCCAGATGTTCTGGCCTTCAACTCCCAGAAGTCCTTTCAGCTGGTAAACTGGCCGGGATTCCTGGGAGTGGTAGGCCGAAACACCTGGGGACCCTCAGGTTGAGAACCTCTGGTCTCGAGTGTGGACAGAGCTTCTCACAGAGTTCATATCTACATAGACATCACAGAGTCCGCACTGGAGGAAATGGCGGTAATTGACATCAGAATGTCTTTCTAACACGTACAAAAGCAACTCTGAGATGTCAGAAATTCAAGGACAAAGTTGGGGCATTTTATCAGATGTGAATTGTAGAAATGTTGAACTCAAATGCATTCCGTCATGGAAGCGATTAAGGTTAAATGAAAGCATAGTTTCATTTCTTCAAAGTGTTATACAATTAAGTTAGTTCACTTTGTGTGTCTATGTCAGTGTCTGTTTCATCGGCGTGTTGGTTTCTAATTTAGTATTGTATTTTACATAAGAGTTCGTTTGCTGTGTCGTTCAAGCATTCTATTCCGTGGTCCAAAGGCCTTTGTTTGACCTGCTTGTTTATTCTGCCTGTATTTACAGAACCCATCGGTCAGATGGTCAGATCAGCAGCGCAAAGTCAGCCTCCTGCTAGAGTTTTGTGCAGAACAGAAGCTGACTATCACAAACACTATTTTTCAGCAGAAAGATTGCTTGAAGACCACCTGGATGCACCTGCGATCCAAGCACTGGCACCTCATTGACTATGTTTTAGTGCGCGAGGGAGACATTCGTGATGTCCGTCATACTCGAGTGATGCCCAGTGCAGAATGTCAGACAGACCATCGCCTTGTAAGATGTAAACTCAATCTACACCTTAAGCTCAAACCTAAGAGGGGGGGGCATCTTAAAGAGGAGGCTCCAAGTCAACAATCTTCAACAGGTTGTTGTGAGAGACAACTTCCAGGCAAATCTGCAAATGAAACTTGAAGACCACCCTCCAGATTCTTCTCCTTCGGCACTTTGGCAACACATCAAAAACAGTATCCTGCAGTCTGCTGACGAATCCCTAGGATTCTCCCTCAAGAAAAACCAAGATTGGTTTGATGAAAACAACCAAGAGATCCAGGAGATGTTGGCAAAGAAGAGGACTGCTCAACAGGCACACCTCGCCCAGCCATCTTGCCACGGAAGAAGAGCAGCCTTCAGTCTCGCATATAGGAAACTCCAACAAAAACTCCGAGACATTCAGAACAAGTGGTGGATCAATTTAGCAGAAAAGTCACAATGTTGTGCAGATCTCGGTGGTCACAGAGGTTTTTACGAAGCTCTCAAAGCAGTGTTTGGACCTACTTATCAGGTCCAAAGCCCCTTATACATTACAGATGGTCAAAAACTAAATACTGATAAAGCCTCCATCCTGAACCGATGGGCTGAACATTTTCAGAGTCTCTTCAATGCCATCCGAGTAGTCCAAGGTTCGGCTATCCAACACATGATACAACAACCAATGAAAAATGAACTGGCACTGCAGCTCCCACTCTGGACGAGACCCTTGAGGCCATACAGCAGGTGAAAAATGGCAAGGCAGCCGGGATCGAAGGAGTCCCACCTGAAGCTTGGAAACAGGGAGGTCATGCGCTTCATGCTAAATTCCACGAGCTCCTTGTGAGTTGCTGGGAAAAAGGTGAACTGCCATCAGATCTCAGAGATGCAATTATCATCACCCCGTATAAGAAAAAAAGAACAAATTCTGATTGCTCAAACTATCGAGGTACAACACTGCTCTCCATGGCTGGAAAAATCCTTGCAAGGAGACTCCTGAGCAGATTGGTTCCTGCCTTTGCAGAAGAACTTCTCCCGGAAAGCCAATGCGGCTTCAGAGCTAAGAGGAGCACCACAGATATGGTGGTTTTGCCCTTAGACAACTGCAAGAGAAACGTAGAGAGCAGAACAAAGGACTCTGTGTAACATTTGTCGACCTCACCAAAGCCTTCAACACTGTGAGAAAAAAAGGTCTGTGGCAGATCCTGGAACGACTAGGGTGTCCCCCCAAATTCCTCACAATGAATATCCTGTTACATGAGGGCCAGCGCGGTCAAGTCAGATATGGCGATGCTCTCTTGGCGCCCTTTCTCATAACTAACGGAGTGAAACAAGATTGTGTTCTCGCACCAATGCTATTTACAATCTTCTTCAGCATGATGCTCCAAAGGGCTACGGCAGACCTCGAAGAAGACGGCATATATATATACGCTATCGTACTGATGGTAGCTTCTTCAACTTAAGCCGCCTGGTGGCTCACACTAAGACTCTAAACGATTTAGTCAGTGAGATGCTTTTTTCAATTCAATTCAATTTTATAACCTGCTTAGGCGCCTTCCACCAATGGTGCTCTGGGCGACTTAAGAATAAATCAATAAAACACTTAAAATTACAATTTAAATTGTTAATCAAACGCTCTTCCTAAGAGCCAAGTTTTCAGTGTGACAGTAAAACATCTCAGTTTTGCAGACGATGCTGCCCTTGTCGCCCCTTTAGAAGCAGCACTGCAGAGCTGTTTGGGCTGGAAGTCAGCCTGAAGAAAACGGAAGTCCTGTACCAGCCCACACCACAGGAAGAACACCAGCATCCCCACGTCAGCATAGGCACATCTGTACTTAAGTCCGGCCAGAAGTTCACCTCCCTGGGAAACATCATCTCTTCAGACACCCAAGATTGACAGAGAGAGAGATCACAGATGAGCAAAGGCATAGAGTGCATTTGGAAGGCTTCACAAGACAGTCTGGAGCAACAAGCACCTGAGACAAAGCATCAAAATCAGTGTGTACAGAGCTATCGTACTGTCCATTCTATGGGTCTGAAACATGGATCACCCTTCGCCAGCACCTACGACTCCTCGAACGCTTTCATCAGCGCTGTCTTCACTCAATCCTAAATACTGTATATACTGGACCGACTATGTGGCAAACGTTGCCGTCCTTGAGCAAGCAGGGGTCACCAGCGTTGGGGCCATGCTATTGAGAACACGGCTGCGCTGGGCAGGGCACATCTCTAGGATGGAGGACCACCGCCTCCCAAAGATACTACTCTATGGTGAACTCGCCACAGGTCAGCGCAAGAAAGGCACTTCAAAAAGAGATAGAAGGACTCCCTGAACCAACACCTCAGACTCGGCCAGATTGATCACCAACAATGGTCCACCCTGGCCTCACA
>JARBWK010002403.1:0-15198 GCA_030556195.1 Anolis apletophallus
GGAGACTCCTTTCTTTGCCAACTATGGACACCATCCTCGCTTCTACCCTCCGGTGGACCCGTCCGGAGGGGTCGGAAGCTTCGAAAGATTGCTTCAGGAGCTCACTGCCTTGCAAGACTTGCTGCGCACTCAATTGGACCAGGCTAAAGCGGATTATAAGCGGATGGCTGATCGGCGGCGCCAGGAGGCCCTGCGATTCTGGTGGGGATAAAGTTTGGCTGTCTACCAAGAACCTGCCCACACAGAGGCCTAGCCGCAAGTTGGATGCTCGATTTTGGGGCCTTACACAGTGTTGGAGAAGGGGTGCGGCCTGATGTGACAACGCCTCCTCCCCTGTGATGCGTGATGGCGAGGAGGAGTTGGAGGTGCAGGACATCCTGGATGCGCGTATCCGCTACCGGAAGCTGGAGTATCTCATTGACTGGAAAGGCTTTGGACCGGAAGAGCGTTCGTGGACGCGGGGCTCGTGACGTCCATGCCCGGACCTTGTCGCTCGTTCCATCGCAAGTACCCTGACAAACCCCAAGCCTCGGGGGCGGGCTAGGAGGGGCCCTGAGGGGGATAGTGTAGCACAGCAGTTCTCGTTTGTGCCTGGAGGGCAGGGACAGGACCTGGGGTCCCATTAGCATTAGAACCAGCGGTGCTAGAACAGGATTCAGAGGATGAGCTAGATGACTGGGGTGAAGGGCAGCTTTCCCCAAGGGCCTCTTTCGCCCACAGAGAGCTTGGCCTGGGAAGAAAATGTGTTTTTGGTCCTAGGGATGATTCAGATAACCAGGTGCAAGTAGATTCTGATTCAGGGAGCTATGAACATCCGGGAGGAGATCTTCCCAGGAGCCTCCTGAGGAAGATATGGAAGAAAGCGCATGGGAAACGGCTAGGGAGGAAAGCTCTCAGGGAGATAGCAACACAGCTGCCGAGAGACAAGGTCGAACCTTTGATAGAAGACGGAACATCGGAGTCTAGCAGGAGGGATTGGTCCCGGGCCCCTAGATCGGCCGAGGTCCGTCAGCAGGGATTGAGACGAAGAAGCTTAGAGCGCCGGGGACCTCGGGCGAAGGATGAAGTATAGGATCCGTGGGAACGAATCCTCAGGTCTCCGGCCACGTCGCACTTGAATAGGCGTGAAGCGGAGTGGGATCACTGGCTGGATAGCTAGAGATCATCAAGCCTTGCCTTGTCTCCTGATCCACAGCATTGTGGAGTCTTGCTTTTGTTCCTGATCCACAGTAACGGTAAGTCCGTGATCGTGACAGCTGGAGTATGATGAGATTTAAAGTGCAGCAGAGAATTTCGACTTGTTGGTTTCTTGTAGTTTTTTACTGCCAATTTTCCTGTTGAGGGGTTAACATATACCGTGACGTCCAAAAAGTTGATCTCAGTGGTGTTTTTTTCAAAAGAAAATTGGATGGTATCATGCCATGTATTGAAGTAAGATATAGTTTCATCAAGGTTACCATCCTTCCTCATTAGGAAGAAAACATCGTCAATATAACAGAAGTAATTAGTAATTTTGGACGTTACTTTCTTTATTGGTTCCAAAAAGAAACTCTTTTTCAAGATTGGCCATATATAATATTGCTGTCATTGGGGATAATGAGAGCCCCATAGACATTCTGCTGACTTGGACATAAAATTGATCATCAAAAAATAAAGTAGTTATACTCAAAAATAATATCCAGCAGTTTCATGAGAAATTCCGTAGGAGGATTTAGTGGTTCTGGCCTACTGTCCAATACCCGATAAATCATGTCTTACTAAAGATAAGTCTATATTGGTATATAAAGATTTAATGTCGGCAGTCACCAAAGAATCCCCTTCTTGTGTTTGCAGTCCATCCATTTTAGAAATGAAATCGCCAGTATCACGAATATAAGATGGTGTTTTTACAATGAAAGGTTTGAGGATTTCATCTACAAATATTGCAAGGGTTGGAGCAAGCCATTGGTGGCACCAACAATTGGTCTCCCGGGAGGAGGAAATTGATTTTTGTGAATTTTTGCCAACAAATAATATCTGGGTATGGATGGATGGTAATTAATGAGGAAGTCCGCCATTTGATGATTAATGAAACCTTGTTCGACACTGGATTGAACCGTGTGAAATATAGTTTGAAATTTTTTGAGTGGGATCCTGGAGAATGGGCTTGTAAACCTTGGCATCATTAAGTTGATTGGATGCTTCTCTCATATAATCAATTCGATTTAAAATAACCAGGGCCTCTCCTTTATCCGCTGGCTTTATGATGATGGAGGGGTGATTTCCAGGTATTTTAATCTTTAATATCATCCGCAGAAAGGTTGGCCTTATCTCTGTCACGATTGTGGTCCAATCGCTCAATTTCTTGGAGTGTAACCTCTTCGAAGACTTTCACTGGATTGGAGACAACTGGAGGGACAAACTTGCTTTTAATCCTGAATTTATGGGGAATGGCGCAGTCCAATGGTGGAGCCGAATCCTTCGCAAAGTGTTCACGTAATCTGATATTTCTGAAGAGTGTTGCAACGTCTTTTCTAATATTAACTTCTGAGCACCTAGGGGTGAAAACAAAACTAATACCCTTATTTAAAATATAATAATCATGAATAGTAAGCCTCATATCAGATAAGTTCACGACTAGGTTGCTTTTTGTTCCCCTCGGCCCTTGCGGGAAAAAGACGCAGACGACTGTCCAATTCCTTCTTCTGTTCTTTTTGGATTCCTTAAATTGTATTTAGAGCTAGTAGATGATGTGCCCAAAGAATCCGACATTGCACCTTGATCGTCGAAGTATAGGGGTCCTCTTCAAAGCGAACCTTCCTGGTGTAGTTTCTTCGGTTGTTAGGTTTGAAGGCCCATCGGTAAACCCTATCGCTTGCGAAGTCCTGTTCATCTCTTTTAACTTTGCCCAATTTATATTTCTTTAGATCAGTGAACAGTTGATGGCATTTCTTTTTTATAGAATCAATGTCAACCGAAATTAAAGGAGGGTTTATCTGGGATTTAAGTTCTTCAATTTCTTTGTCCAAATTATCAGATTCGCTTGTTGCCCTCTGAATGACAAGAAGCATAAGATCTTTTGAGCATCTAAAAATTATGTTTTTCCAATTTTTTAAGAATTGTTCATCACTGGCATAAATTCCTGGTGGGATCTGAATCCTAAGTCCCCTGGAGATAAGTTTTATCCGTAATCTTATTATTCATTCAGACCACAAATTACAGGCCAATAGGGACAGAATATACCACACGGATCCATGCCATCATTGCAATATTTGTAGATTAATTAACAGACAGAGCAATATAACAAGCCCATACAATGGTAAAAGATTCAGGATCCGTTCCGCAGCAACTTGTGGTTCCCAGAATTTAATCTATTGTTTAACCTGTATTTGTGGCCACATTTACACTGGGGAAACGAGTAGACCGCTCCGTTTGAGAATCCCGGAACATCGTTCACGTTTTAGGACCAAATTGGACAATTCTAGATTATATACTCATTTTTTGGAACAACAACACAACTGCGAAGACTTTACAGTAACAGTCCTGGAAAGACTTGAATCCAACCCCCATATGGATACCAAAACTAGATTACTCTCATTAGAAAGAGATTGGATAATCCGCTTAAAGTGTGAGTCCCCATTTGGGCTTAACAACCAGCTTTCAATAGGAGAAACTTTAATTTAACTCACCTGAAATTGGTTCTGAATAGGTTAAACTCCCAGTGCTTTCCCTCCCCCCCATCAGAAACCTCTGACCCGCAGGCTTATGCCGCGCTAATTGTTGCTCACTTCCTTTCAAGGTCAGCTATCTCTTTATGTTTTTGTTGAGACATGTTCTCCACTGTCTTTATCTGAGCTTTACTAACATTGTTGATAGAATGTGATATATCTATTATATAAATGGGTTCACATCATGTGATGTATACCTCAAACAAAGAAACCATACAATGCAGAAACACAATACTTGCCAACAGAAATAGGCCTCAAGCAAGGTACGTTTGTAGCAAAGAAACTTTCCCCCCAAAACCTAAAAGGCCCCCAATACAACGAGTAAAAATAAAACTACATTTCCCAGCATCCTCCAGGGCAGCCAAAGACTCACCCAGCCTCTACATTCTGAACAACATGGTTGGCTGCCAATAAGGCGGTTGCATAACTGCTGCACTGGCCAGCCAACATGAAAATTCCGATCCATACTAAACTGCCAAAACAGAATAAGGAAAAGGCCTGAGCCAATCCCCAACACAAAAAACCAAATCACTTCCAACCGAAAATTTACACCCCAAAACATCACAGACCACGCCCAAAATTGACAGTAAGGCTTCATTAACTTGATTTCCCTAACTAGCCCTCACTTACTGGGAAGCTGTTTACACTCTAAATTGGCAGTAAGGCTTCATTAACCTGATTTCCCTAACTAGGCCTCACTTACTGGGAAGCTGTTTACGCTCTGAATTGACAGTAAGGCTTCATTAACTTGATTCTCCCGACTAGGCCTCAGCTCATTGACATTGTGTATGGCCTGAATTGACAGTAAGGCTTCATTAACTTGCTGTTCCTAACTAGGCCTCAGCTCATGGGACATTGTGTATGGCCTGAATTTACAGTAACCTACCTTGACACACAGAGCTCGACCATGCATGATGGGACTTCAAGTACCACCATGGAAAATGGGATTTGTAGTACTTAAAACCCATCATTCCCCCCACAGACCACTGTGGCCCAGAACCAAGACCAATAAAGACCCAACTTGGCACACCATGCCCCCATGACCCACACTCCATCCAACTGCAGTTTAGAGGAGGCACACCGTGGATGATTGGACTTTCTCGCATCTCCTAAAAAGGGCACAGCAACGCGTGCCGGGTACAGCTAGTATATATATAGTTTTATATGCTCATTCCAGGAACATTCATCTTCTTAAAGACAATCCTGGTCCTGAGAAGCCGACAGGCGAAACGCATCGCCTGGAATTGATCCGCTTGTCTTTCTCACCCATACGGGACTTTATTTGCATTTTGTACCACTGTACTGAACTTCGGGAATGTGCGGATCATATATGACTTTGTAGGCTATATAGCTGCATTTATGCACTGAATGTTTACCTTTAGGCTTATTGCCATACTTATGTTTCATGCATGAACTCTATGTTGTATATTGGATATATGCCTTAAGATAATCGTATTGTGATAGTTCATGCTGTATCATTGTTTATGCAGGCTTGAAGCCGCTTGAATATATTGCTTTACTTTATGAAATAATTTTACATGGTTACTTTATATGACATTGAATGACTTACTCACTACCATATTATGTGGATATATTAATACATTACTAATGGATTATATTTACTAAACCATATTTTATGGTAATACTATTTTGTTGTTGAATTATTCTTAGCTCGCCTAATCACGTTGTTTATTAGCAGTGGATTTGGGTACTGTTTTCAAGCTTTCTGCATTGTCAAATCCATGGGGGGAAGCTGCACGCACTACACACACTCATAGCTTCCCTCCATGTGATCACCTTGCCGGCCAGTAGGACAGGCAAGGCAAGGCAAAGTGAACCAAAGAGAAGCACTGCTGGTGGTTGTGTGAAGAGGTCCACAGAATATCCTACCAGTACCACGGCTACCATTAGCATAACCTCTTGCCCCACAGGAGCATAAAATCCCACATGGTATGATATCTCATATCAAGTGCCTACACCTAAATAGTAGTTCTGTCAAGAATTGATTGGAAATCTGTATGGATGCTATAATTCAAGTAGGTTGTTGACAAATTGGAATTTGTCTGAATAAAGGAGGTTAAGATGTAAACCTTCTGGGCACCAAGCTCTATCAGGAACAGCCAGGAGAACAGAAGAAGGGTGATATGAGAGTTATCTTTAATTATTTGAAGGGATGTTCTTTACAAGATGGAGCAAGATTCTTCCTGTAGCTCCAAAGGCAGATGGCTGAAAACAATGAATTCAAACTACAGGAATGAAACATTTGATCTAAACCTTAGGAAGAACTCCCTCGCAGTCATAGCTGTTTGTGAGTCAAACAGACTGCCAGGAAATGGATATATCAATCTCTCATAAATGTCTTCTCAGTGTATTCCTACATGGTAGGAGGTTGGACAAAATGACCCTCATAGCCCATTTGAAACTTAAGATTCTACTGTGGTATTGTTTTATGAAACTTGAGGACCTTTGTAGAGGAACACATTTAATAGCAAGTTTTCACAGAATAGGTCTTACACCAGAGTGCTGTCAAGGCTACAGAGAAAGTGTGATGCAATCATTACAATAGTCTTTCTCCAACCTAGCACCTTTCAGATGTATTGGACATATTGAATTACAACCCCAGTTGTCCCCAGCCAACATGGCTGGTATAGCGAACAGAAAATAATGGATGGCAATTTTTGATGCATTTGGATTGGCATTTTCCATTGTGTTCGGTTTTTGCAATCCTAACAGCACACACTTTCAAATGTCTACATGGAAGTATGACATCTGTTCAATAGGATCTGTTCAAATTCTCACAATCATTAAGAAAAGGAAGCTAATATTTGGTATGCCGTTTGCTAGCTTCAGGTCACCTAAAAGAACTGTCAGATATTCATGAGTTTGGCAGTTTTGCTGATTCAAACTTTGAGTCAGCAGCAGCCTCGCTTGTATTTTAACTTTCCTCTGACAGCTTTGGACTTAGTGTGATAAATTAGAATGATCTTTCTATTATTAGCAACCTTTCGGTGTGTCCTTAATTCCAACACAGATCAGTATTCTATTGTTTGGAGCACAAATTATTCTTATTAAGCTCCTAGCTTCTCTTTTATTATCATAAAAACTGTTATAGATATGCAGTTCTTCAGAATTATGTATGCTTCACAACTGACTGTTTTATTACATTTTGTTGTTGTATGCCTTTCTGTCGTTTCTGACTTACGGTGACCCTTCTGGGGTTTCCTTGGCAAGATTTGTTTAGAAGGGGGTCTTTGCCTTCCTCTGAGGCTTAGAGAGTATGACTTGTCCAAGGTCATTATATGGCTGATCAGGGATTCAAATATTGATCTGACCAAAAAGGCAATAATTTTCTACAAGGAATGAGTTTTTGACCCGTTTTGCCTTGTACAATTTTGCTCTTTGTAAAAATGTACTAAGATGGCTCTGTGTTCATAAAAAAATGTACCGCAACTAAATGTCTGAGACCTTCTGTGATATCAGAATGCAGTTACAAATTTAATCTGTCATGTCCAGCCATTTGGGACATGCGGAGTTATTGTAGTTGCAATATTGTTAATGCGTTGTTGTAGGTTTTTTCGGGCTATATGGCCATGTTCTAGAGCAGGGCTGTCCAACTTCTAACCGGCCCAAGGGCCTGAATTCCGGTCACTGATGACCTGGGGCCGCCCGCCCCTGGCCCCACCCCACCCTGGCCCCGCCCCAGCCCGCCCCTCCTCCTAAAGTGTCGTGCCGGGGCGGCAGAAGCAGGCGATTTCACCCGCTTCTGAGGCTGGCGTGACCCTTTAGGAGGGAGGGCGAAGCCAAGGGGAGCCCTCCATGGCTTCGCCCTTCCTGCTAAAGTGTCACGCCAGCCTCAGAAGCGAAATCGCCCGCCTGAGGCTGGCATGACCCTTTAGCACAGTGGTTCTCAACCTTTCTAATGCCGTGACCCCTAAATAAGGTTCCTCATGTTGTGGTGACCCCCAACCATATTTTCGTTGCTACTTCATAAATAATTTTGCTACACTTATGAATTTTAATGCAAATCTCTAATATGCCAGATGTATTTTCATTGTTACAAATTGAACATAATTAAAGCATAGTGATTAATCACAAAAACAATATGTTTGGGGGAGTATGGACAACGGATGATGGGATTTGCAGTACCTTCGACCAATTCAGCTCTGACTTCCACAGACCATTGAGATCCCCCACAAATTACAGGCCTAGACCAAATGTGGCACACAGAACTTCCATGACCAACAGAAAATACTGGAGGTGGTTGGGAGGAATTGACAGTGATTTATGGGAGATGTAGTTCACCTACATCCGAAAAGCACTGTGAACCCAAATGATTATGGATCTGAACCAAACTTGGCATAAATACTCAATATGCCCAAATTTGAACAATGGTGGAGTTTGGAGAAAATTGATCTTGACATTTGGGAGCTGTAGTTGCTGGGATTTATAGTTCCTCTGTCATCAAAGGGCATTCTGAACTCCAACAAAAATGGAATTGAACAAGCTTGGCATACAGAAATCCCATAACCAACAGTGGAGAGTTTTGGGGTTATTTTCCTGGCATTTGGGAGTTGTTGGGATGTATAGTTCCCCTGCCATCAAAGAGCATTCTAAACTACAACAACAATACAATTGAAACAAACTTGGCATACAGAACTCCTATGATCAACAGAAAATACTGGAGAGGCTGGGGGAAACAGACCTTGATATTTGAGAGTTACTGGGATGTATAGTTCTGCCATTAAAGAGCATTCTGAACTCATGCAACCATGGAATTGACTCAAACTTGGCATATAGAACTCCCATCATCAACAGAAAATACTGGAGAGGCTTGGGGAAAACAGACCTTGGCATTTGGGAGCTGCTGGGATATATAGTTCCTCTGCCATCAAAGAGCATTCTGAACTAGAAAAATGAAAGACAGGAGTGGGAAAGGGGTGTTGGAAAAGAGGGAAAACTGGGGTAGGAAAAGAGGAAGTGGGAAGGACTGGGGAGAGGAAGGTGCACGCGAGCGGCCCAATAGAAGGCAACCAAGCCAGGCACCTTCCCCCCCCCCTCTCCTTCCAACCTCTCGCCGTGGCTCCTTTTCTCTCTCCCTCAACCCGGTCAAAATGAGTGTGTGTGGGGGGGGGGGGGAATGCTAGGAGGAAGGAGGAGCCCTCCTTTGCCTCTCTCAACCCTCCTAGGTTCCCCTTTATTACTTTCTCCCTCTTTCCACATCCAAACCTTTTTTTCTTCGCTGCCTGCCTTCCCTCCTTCCTCCCTTCGATTTGTGCCATTTAGTTTGAGGGTTTCACAGGTGAAACTGACAAAGACATGCCAGCCATGGTTTGCAGTCCTCTTTTTAAGGTCTGAGGCCAGGCAGCATGTTGGTGATAAACAGCCTCGTGTCCTTTTAATTCCTCCCCCCCCCCCCGCTTCCCCCTCTGTGTGTGTGTTAAGAGAGAGAGGAAGCGAGGTAGTGTGTGTCTCCCTCTCTCCCTGCCTTTTGCTTCTCTTCTCCCCTCCCCTTCCTGGGGAAGAGAAAGGGGGAGAGATAGATAGATAGACAAGGGAAAAGGAGGCTCTCTTCTGGTTTTTTAGATGGGGCTTTTCTGTGTCTTTGCACAGAGAGATCCGTCTCTGGCTAAAACGTTGCAGCTCTGGGCTAGCGAGAAAGAGGAGGAGGAGAAGGGTGAAGCGAGAGTTTAGGCAAAGTTTGGGGACGATGGAGAGGAAGAAAGGCAGGGAGATGGAGGTCCCAGCAGAGCAGAGCAGAGCAAAATAGGAGATAGCACTCAGGGTTGCTGCTGCTGCTGCTTCTTCCTCTCGCTTGGAGAGGCAGTGCAAGGTCAAATGGCGAGGCCGAAGCAGCTGTTTGCACACAAAAGCAACACAGGGACAGCCTCGGCCCCCGTTTCCATACCTCCTGGGTTCTTTGCTAACTTTTGGAGCAGGGCTCGTTGAAGGATGGAACTGCTCCTGTGTTTGTTACCTGAATTTCTCTGGGGAAGGGGAAGGAGGCTGAGGGAATAGCCTCCTTCCCTCCCCCCCCCCCGATTCCCGATTGGTGCGCCAGGGGGAGAGGCGGGACGGAGAAGGAGGGAGGGAAGCGCTTCCCTTCTTCCTCCATAGGCCCGCCTCCTCCATCCCGAACCCGGAAGTAGATTTTTTTCTTTTAATTTTTCTTTTTTTTCTTTTTTTTATTAAAAAGCTTAGGGGGCCGCAGGGAAGGGGCTGGGGGGCCGTGTACGGCCCCAGGGCCGCCAGTTGGACAGCCCTGTTCTAGAGTCATTCTCTCCTGACGTTTTGCCTGCATCTATGGCAAGCATCCTCTGAGGTGAGGTCTGCTTGCCATAGATGCAGGCAAAATGTCAGGAGAGAATGCCTCTAGAACACGGTCATATAGACTGAAAAAACCTACAACAACGCAGTGATTCCGGCCATGAAAGCCTTCGACAATACAATATTGTTAATGCTATTTTGCCTACTATGTGCTAAGGTGGAATTATGTGCAATAAAGAATTTTCTTTTTCGGTTTACATACTGGTGTCAGTTTGACGCTGTCCCGCCATCCATAGCAACAACTTGCTAGTCTCCACAAGTGTGCATTCACAAAGAACTTGAAGAAGGACAGGGTGTTTACCTGTAACTGTTTTTCTTTGAGTAGTTTTCTGTGAATTCACACTAACCTGCCCATCCTCCCCTCAACGTCAAATCTCTCCCTTTCTAGCTGCTACTGTGGCTCAGGAACTGGCGCCTTTTATGCCCTGGGGGAGTGGGTGGGGTTACTAACCAAAAATTGAAAATATACAGCTTACAAAGCTTCCGCTAGAGCCTGTGCAGGTGCGGTATACTCTACGAGTGTGAATTCACAGAGAACCATTTGAAGAAACACAGTTACAGGTTAAAAAAAACACCTGTCCTTATTTCTGAGATCCTGCTATTAAATATATTTTTTGAGACAAGTGACATTGACCTCTGCCTGACTCAAGTCAGAGGCACCCACCTCCAGGAATGTCATGCTGTGTTCTGCACCTTGGGTCTGGATAAACCATCCAGCCATTATGGCCATACATTTCCAAGAGATAAGTTTCCTGCTCACTGTCTGGGAACTGGCCCCGGGTGTGAACGACTTATCCAAAAGGAACCTTGCTCAACACTCCTACAGACATTTATCTATTTGGCCAGCCCAAGATAAAGCTTGGGAGGTAATCACCCATTGTCCCCAGCGTTCTGGACTCTATATTTCTTGGTAGACACTGATTATCTAGATCCAGCTCAGCCTGGCTTTAGGCCAGGACATGGTACTGAAACAGCCTTGGTCGCCTTAGTGGATGATCTACGCTGAGAGCTAGACAGGGGGAGTGTGTCCCTGTTGGTTCTGCTGGACCTCTCAGCAGCCTTTGATACCGTTGACCACGGTATCCTTCTGAGACGCCTCGTGGAAATGGGACTTGGAGGCACTGCTTTGCAGTGGCACCAGTCTTTCCTGGAGGGTCGGTCTCAGAAGGTGTTACTGGGTGACACCTGTTCATCTCCACAACCTTTGTTTTGTGGAGTCCCTCAGGGTTCGGTTCTGTCCCCAATGTTATTTAACATCTACATGAAGCCGTTGGGAGAGATCATTCAGAGTTTTGGAGTAAGGTGTTATCTGTATGCAGATGATGTCCAGATCTGTCACTCCTTCCCACCTGCTACTAAGGAGTCTGTTCAGACCTTGAACCAGTGCTTGGCTGCTGTGTCGGACTAGATGAGGGCTAACAAATTGAAATTGAATCCAGACAAGACAGAGGTTCTCCTGGTCAGTCGTAAGGCCGATCAGGGCATAGGGTTACAGCTTGTGTTGGATGGGGTTACAGTCCCCCTGAAGACGCAGGTTCGCAGCTTGGGAGTGATCCTGGATTCATCGCTGAGCTTGGAATCCCAGGTTTCGGCGGTGGCCAGGGGAGTTTTTGCACAATTAAGACTTGTACACCAGCTGCGCCCCTACCTTGGGAAAGCTGACTTGGCCACGGTAGTCCACGCTCTGATTACATCCCAAATAGATTACTGCAACGCACTCTACAAGGGGCTGCCTTTGAAGATGGTTCGGAAACTCCAACTAGTACAATGATCGGCAGCCAGGTTACTAACTGGGACAACATATAGGGAGCATACCACCCCCCTGTTATGCCAGCTCCACTGGCTGCAGGTCCATCTCCGATCCCAATTCAAAGTGCTGGTTCTAACCTTTAAAGCTCTAAATGGTTCTGGCCCAGCTTACCTTTCCGAACGCATCTGTCCCTATGTCCCACCTCGAAAATTAAGATCTTCTGGGGTGGCCCTGCTCTCGCTCCCATCTACAGCTCAAATGCGCCTGGCGGGGACAGGGCTTTCTCAGCGGTGACTCCCCGCCTATGGAACACACTCCCAACTGAGATACGATCAATCTCTTCCCTCCTAGCTTTCCAAAAGAATGTAAAGGCATGGATGTGGGACCAGGCGTTTGGTCAATAAATGCAATCAGCACCTTAGGGACGGTGGATTGGTGGCAAGATTGACGAGGCTGGTTTTAAGGTTTTAATGATGGTTTTGTATGGTTTTAATTACCATGTGATGTTTATGCTGTGTTTTTATTGTATTGCTGAAATATCCTCTTGATGAGGCGAATGTAAGCCGGGTTAGAAGGGCGGGTTAGAAATGCAGTAAATGAATAAATGAATAAATACATAATTCTGTCAACTCCATTCCTGGACATCCATTGCCTTTGAAATTACAACCGAATCCCTCCAAATATGGACTATGCTTCCTGGGAACTTCTCTCCACCTAGGGAAACCTAGGGCCACCCCAGGGCTTTTCCACCCAGCAAGGAGCGGATCCTTGGCTGTGTCACTGGAGCCTGCATCAATCAAAAGGTGAGCCAGCTCAGTTCCACCCCCTGGCCAATCAGGAGCAAGAGGTGGCCGGCCAGCCTCAGCACTGGAGGGAAAATTTAAACACAGATCATGTTAATGAAAGGATTCTTTATTGTATAAAAATATATATTCCAATATGGCTATGCTTTGTATATTTTGGCATCCTTTGCTGTACATTACATCCCTTCTGCAGATTGTAATCAAATCCTCTGTCCTTGTCTTCACCCTGGTAGGTCACTCTCTATTCAAAAAAACATTGGCTGTTCGTATAGCTCACTAGGCGGGACCCACTTCTACAGTATATCTTTTCTAGGATCTTGCTTTAATTGCTATTTTTAATTTTTTAAAAAATAAATCTTTTATAAAGAAAGAGTTACATGTAGTAGCGTTTGGGTACAACAAAAGTAGAAAATAAAAACACAAAAGGAGAAGGAATGATGATATAAATGATCCAAAACTCAAAACGTAAGCCCATTTGTAAATTTCATCTATACATCATTTTTTCAGATGTTGCAAACATTATTGGATCATCTATCCATTGGGAAGGTGGAGAAAGATCTTTCAAGTAACAAAGTTTCAATGTTTCCGCCCACAAAAGGAAAACAGAAGTCTAGTTTCATTTTTTTTATTTCCAAAAAAGGTAAATAATTCAAAAGAACAGGCATATCAAGGAACATTCCAAAATGAAATTTACTCGTATGATTATTTTTTCCCAAAATCTATCCATATTCTGGGACAACTTCAACATGTATATGCTACTAAGTAGCATCTTTTGGCCCAATCCCCTAAACCAGGGGTATGGAACCTATGGCCCGGGAGCCTGATGTGGCTCTTTTCATGATTGCATCTGGCTTTCCAGAGCAGACCAGGCCTCGGTTTCCCAGCATGCAGCGGGGAGGAGTGACACAAATGTGCCGTGACTGCTGCTTCCACGCTGCCATCGCTGCCTCTTTCTCATCCCCTGCTGTTCTCAGGGCCCTGCGCCCTCTTTCTCCGTCACGGGCCTCGGGGGAGGCAGCGGAGGTGGGCCTGGCCCTGGTACTGTGGACCCAGTCTCACTGCCCCTGGGGGACACCCAGCTCATCGCCCTCATCGTTGGGCAGCTCAAGAGCCGCTGCCTCTTCGACGCCTTCCGGAGGGATTGCCTTGTCGACACCAAGGTCCGCCTTGGCCCTGTGCCCTCCTCCCTCTTCCTTTCTCTTTCTTTTCTCTCTTTTTCTTTCATTCTTTTTCGTCCCTCTCTCCCTACCTTCTTTCCTCCCTCCCTCTTTGTTCCTTCCTTCCTCTTCCATTCTTTCCTTCTCTCCTTCCTTTTCCCTCCCGTTCTCCCCTTCTTTCCTCCATGCTCCCTCTTCCTTCCTTCCTTCCTTCCTTCCTTCCTTCCTTCTTTTCTCCCCCTTCACCCTTTCCTTCTCTCCTTCCTTTTCCCTCCCTCTCTCCCCTTCCTTCTTTCCTCCATTCTCCCTCCCTCTTCCTTCCTCTTCTATTCTTTTTCCCCGTCTTCCTTTCCTTTTCCTTTCTTTTCACTTCCCTCTCTCCCCTTCTGTCTTTTCCCTTCATTATTTTACTTTTTCCTCAGTCCCTTTCCTTTCCTCCCTTCCCATTTCCTTCTTTCTTTTCTCCTCCTTGTCTCTCTTCTGCTTTTCTTTTTTTCCTTTTCCATAGTTCGTTCTTCTTTTTCTTCCTCTTCCCCTCCCTCCTTTATTTCCTCTGTCTGTCTGTCTTTCTTTCTTTCTTTCCCCCTTCCTTCCATCTTCTTTTCCTTCCCAGAGTCCTGAGCATGCCTTTTGCAGAGCCAGGTCTGAAGTGTCCCATCATTCTGCTGGGGGAATCCTTTTCTCATAGTATGTATGTATATACTCACATTTAGTTGAATTCAGTCTTAAAATATATTATATATATTATATGGCTCTCACTGAAATAAATTTACAAATATTTTGCTTTCATGGCTCTCTGCGTCAAAAAAGTTCCCGACCCCTGCCCTAAACCTACTTTGTCAGGCAGCTGCCAGATTGGTTAAAGGAGTTCCAGTCAGTTGATAATCAGGGTGCAAGAGAATGACATCTCCGCCTATCTTCTACCAATGAGTGAGGCTCCAACAATCAGATGAAGGCTCCTGTTGTAGATTCACTGTCTAGTGGGAAGGGAAAGGAAACATTTCAACAGACCTCCTTTGCCAGGAGTGCGCATGCGTCGGTAAACTTTTTAGACGCTCCACGGGTGGCTCCCATATGAGAGGGAAGAAAAAAGACTGGTGAGCCGGCTAAACCAACCCCCCTTGAGCGGTGGAGCGGAAACTGGGAGAAGTGGAGAAGGTGATGGGAGATGTGGTTAGGACGTTTCCGATTTGAAGGTGACTGCTAAAGAGTTGGGAGTAAAAGTGGAAAAATGAGAAAGGGAGACCCAAGATCAAATTAAAGGATTGGAGGAGACGATAAGAAGGCAGAATCAGAGACTCACTAACCTGGAGGATCGGCAGAGGAGGCGAACATCCGCTTGAGAAATTTTAAACAGGACTTTGCAAAAGGAGGGAGGCTGGTGGAGGCAATACAACAGTGGCTCGTGAGGAACAATGCTGAAATCCAAGCTGAGGATATTGAAAGAGCACACTGGG
>JARBWK010002404.1:0-15195 GCA_030556195.1 Anolis apletophallus
TCTCATCCATAGTTTTTATCATTGTATCTTCAACATGTGCCCGCCCAGCGTGATCGTGTCTGTTTCTTTCCCATTGTATGACTTTGCATTGTTTATTATATTTTGTGCTTGATTTTTAAAATATTATTATTGAGCCCTGTGGAACTCCACAAGACAAGGTTGGCGACCCCTCAGCAGCCTTCTATACCGTTGACCATGATGTCCTGGGACGCCTCGTGGGAATGGGCCTTGGAGGCACTGTACTGCAGTGGCTCCGGTCCTTCCTAGAGGGTCGTTCTCAGAAAGTGTTATTAGGGGATACCTGCTCGACCCTACAACCCCACAAGACAGGGTTATAGGGTCAAGCAGGTATCCCCTAATAACACCACCTGAGAACGACCCTCTAGGAAGGACCGGAGACACTGCAGTACAGTGCCTCCATGGCCCATTCCCACGAGGCGTCCCAGAAGGATACCATGGTCGACGATATCGAAGGCCGCTGAGAGGTCCCAACAGGGACACACTCCCCCTGTCCAGCTCCCGGTGCAGATCATCCATTAAGGCGACCAAGGCTGTCTCGGTTCCATGTCCCGGCCTAAAGCCAGACTGTGCCTGATCCAGATAATCTGTGTCTTCCAAGAATGAGGCCACCACACGTTCCATGACTTTGCCCAAGAAGGGAAGATTGGAAACTGGCCGATATTTGACAAACTGAGTGGGGTCCAGTGATAGTTTCTTCAGCAGCGGTTTTATCACAGCTTGTTCTAAGCTCGCTGGAATGTTGCCTTCCCGAATATAATATGAGAAAAGAGTTCATATAGAGAGGTCTCGAGGGTGAATCTTTCTTTGTGACTAGATTGGGAGAGACTGGTTGAGCCCCCCCCCCTTCCCCCGGCAGTTGGATTGATGAGTTTGGAACTCGCACCTGGTGTTTCACCTTTGCTTTTGTGTGTTTCAATACGCATTTTGTAGAAATATGTTTTAAAAGGTGTATTTTCAAGAATGTTTTTCGGTGAATGTGCGTCTTACAAGGTTACAACCTGCCCCAAGCCGCCGCCGCCTCCTCCTCCTTCTTCTTCTTAGGAACACAACAAGATGAGTCCACAGCAGACACAACTGCTGGCTGTTGTATTGGATCACAGGTCAGACGGTGTGATGTATTGGCAAATAATGCATGCAGATCCCAGTAGGGTGGCCTTTTGCAGTAATCTTATCAGCGCCGATTGTGTTTAAGTGCAAGCAAAGGTCTTTAGACACTGCGCCCAGTGTGCCCATCACCACTGGGACCCCCTTGACTGGTTTGTGCCAGAGTCTTTACAGTTCAATCTTTAAACCCTCATATTATGTCAGCTGCTATTATTGTTGTTGTTATTATTATTATTGGCCCTTCAGCCGTGTAAGAATACCCTACTAAAGCCTTCCTAGATGTCCCGTGTAAGCTATATTTGAAGGCCTCCAAAAATCGAGAGTCTTATCTTTCTAGGTTCTTGGGCAGTTTAAATAGTTGGAAAGGGACCCCCAAAGGCCACCTGGTCTGATCCATTCTGCCATGTAGAACAGTGTTTCCCAACCTTTTTTGAGCCGCAGCACATTTTTTACATTTACGAAATCCTGGGGCACACCACCAACCAAAATGACACAAAATGACACTCTAACACAGTAATACATATAGTTAATATGTTTTTAAATGTATTTATACACTCAGTGTGAAACCTGGGCCTGTTTCGATGAACACAACATAGATATCCTGGCAGGAATGGCAGAAAGACACACACGAAGGTCTTGCTCAACAGCTGGGAGTTATAGTTCTCCCGCAGTCAAAGAGCATTCTGAACTCCACCAATGATGGAATGGAATCAAACTTCCCACACAGAACTCCCAAAAGCAAGAGAAATTACTATAAGAGTTTGGTGGGCACTGACCTTGAGTTTTGGAGTTGTAGTTCACCTATATCCAGAGAGCACTGTGGACTCAAACAATGTTGGATCAGGACCAAACTTGGCATGAATACTCAATATGCCCAAATGTGAACACAGATGGAGTTTGGGAAAAGTAGACCTTGACATTTGGGAGTTACAGTTTCTGGGAATTATAGTTAACACACAACCAAAGAGCATCCTGAACTCTTGCAACAATGGAATTGAACCAAACTTGGCATATTGAACTCTCAATTTCCCACGGCTCACCTGATGATCGCTCACGGCACACTAGTGTGCCACGGCACACTGGTTGAGAAACACTGATGTAGAACAACACAACTGAATCACTCCCGAAAGATGCTCACCCAACCTCTGTTTGAAGGCCTTCAAAGAAGGAGAATGTTCCATGCTGAAAAGCAATCCATATTGGAATAGAGTTGGAACCCCAAAGGTGATCCAGACCAACCTCCTCCCGTCCCATAATAATAATAATAGACACATCACCTTCCAAGTCAATCCATATTGAAACAGAGTTGGAAGAGAACCACAGAGGTCATCCAGACTAACCTCCTCCCATCCCATAATAATAATAATAGACACATCACCTTCCAAGTCAATCCATATTGAAACAGAGTTGGAAGGGAACCCCAAAGGTCATCCAGACCCAGTAGGGTGGCCTTTTGCAGCTGGCAGCTGGCAATCTTGTTAGCGCCGATTGTGTTTAAGTGCAGGCCAAGGTCTTTAGACCCTGCACCCAGTGTGCCGATCACCACTGGGACCACATTTACTGGTTTGTGCCAGAATCTTTGCTGTTCGATCTTTAAATCCTCATATCGTGTCAGCTTCTCCAGTTGTTTCTCGTTAACCCTGCTGTCACCTGTGATTGAAACTTTGACAATCCATACTTTGTTTTTTAACACGATCGTGAGGTCAGGAGTATTGTGCTCTGTAACTCCGTCTATCTGAATCCGGAAGTCCCAGAGTAGCTTGACGTGTTCCTTCTCTGTAACTTTTTCCGGCTTGTGATCCCACCAGTTCTTTGTCGCAGGCAGATGGTGTTTGTGGCACAAGTTCCAATGAATCATCTGAGCAACGGTGTTGTGCCTCTGCTTGTAGTCTGTCTGTGTGGTCTTCTTGCAGCCGCTGAGGATGGGATCTATTGTTTCACCTGCTTCCTTGCAGAGTCTACACTTGGGATCTGTCGCTGACTTTTCAATTCTGGCTCTGATGGCATTGGTTCGAATGGCTTGTTCTTGGGCTGCCAGAATCAGGCCCTCCTTTGTCTCTTTTTTCAAAGTTCCATTTGTGAGCCACAGCCATGTTTTTTTCTTTGTCCATTTGGCTCTCAGTTTTGCCCAGGAACCGTCCGTGGAGAGAGAGCCTTTTTCTTTTGCCATTTTTCTCTCCTGCTCTGGATTGTGTTTTTACGGTATTCCCTCTTTGTCTTTTGCACTTGAAGCCCTTTACTACTATTGACTTCCCTCCATGTTGGTTCTTGACTGCCTTTCCCATCATCTGCCAGCGCATGTTTCTCTTTTTCTTCTACCACTTGTTTCCTTTGCAGAAGCCCCCTCTCTGTCTCCTGATTTTCTGGGCAGGTCAAGTATATCGACATCACTACGTGGGTGTCATGAGGAGTGGATTGTCATCAGTTTCCTTGTTTTTCTGTCCAGATTGTCCAGCTCTGCTTGTGTCCAGTTCACAATTCCATTATTAGTATTATTATTTCCAGACTTTTCATATTGTTGACACTCTCTTCTAAGTGGATTATTTGGAACAAAGTAATTCAGTTTTTCTAGGAGACAGGAGGTTAAACCAAGCCTGTCTAAGCAGTGGGTTAAAGCACTGAGCTGTTGAGCTTGCTGACCGAAAGGTCGCAGGTTCAAATCTGGGAGCGGGGTGAGCTCCTGCTGTTAGCCCCAGCTTCTGCCACCCAGCAGTTCAAATACTGTACGTGCAAATATGAGTAGATCAATAGGTACTGCTTATACGAGAAGATAACGGTGCTCCATGCAGTCATGCTCGCCACATGATCTTGGAGGCATCTATGGACAACGCCGGCTCTTCGGCTTAGAGCACCAGAGTCGGACATTTCTCTTTGGCAAATCCAGGGTCTTGTTGTGAAAACGGCCGGTAGGTAGTCTGTTAGGAATTGTGGGAATTGAAGTCCAAGGAGGGCCCAAGTTGGCCTATGCCTGTTTTAAAGAATATCAATGATACTTAATTCTGTTGTAATGTTTCATATATTTGTGGATTTGAAATTGCATTGAAATGTAAGCTGCTTTGGCCCCTTCCACACAACTGTATAAAAAGTGTGGACTCTGATGATGCAGTTCAAAGCAGATATTGTGGATTATCTGCCTTGATATTCTGGGTTATATGACAGTTTGAGGCCCTTATATCCCAGGATCTGATCCTAGGTTTTCTGTTCATCCCAGGTTATCTGGCAGTGCAGACTCATATAATCCTGTTTAAAGCAGAAAACCCGGGATCGGATCCTGGGATATGGGGCCTGTCTGGAAGGGTCCACAATCTCCTTGTGGAGACAAAAAGCGGTGACTAAATAAACATAATAATAAAGTCCCCCTCTTCTGATCTCCTGCTTTGGACAGACCTCTCTAATTGTATTCCCTGCCCATTCCACTCCTCAATCCCGCCCGCAGACACTCCCCTTGTTTAGTCCCCCCAGTACGCCTGATGACTCCTCCTCCTTCACATCTCTGGAGATATCCCCATCCTTAAGTCAAATGAATTTAGTGTGTGGCTCTCCATTCCTGGAGGGCTGACTAATCCCTCGTGAGTCTAACTCTAACCAGCCGTCCCATCGGGGGGTTGGGGTTTCGTGCGGGAGGGGCACCATAGAGGTTGTGTGGGGGAGGAGGAATGGCGGTCGTTTCCATCCCAGGGAGAAGTGCAACAGAGTCCTTGCGACCCTGGAGAAGGATAGGTGTGGTAGTCTCCACGACAGACCCCCTGGACTTAAGATCCTGCTTGTGAACGCCAGATCCGTCAACGGTAAAAGCTGTCCTCCAGGACTTGGTCTTGGATGAGGGGGCGGGTCTAGCTTGCATCACCGAAACATGGTTGGATGAGCTGGGTGGAGTAAACCTCACCCAGCTGTGTCCACCAGGTTTCGGGGTGCACCAGCAGGCTAGGTCCGGGGGGCGGGGAGGAGGGGTTGCAGTGATCTTCAGACAGTCCATCGCTCTGGTCAGATGCACCATTCCGCAATTGTCTGGGTTTGAGTGTGTTCACCTGAAGGTGGGAACTCGAGACAGTTTGGGGATTCTGCTGGTGTACCGTCCACCCCGCGACTCAGCAGTTTCTCTGCCGGAGCTAGCGGAAATGGCCTCAAATTCGGCCTTAGTCTCCCAGCAACTTTTAGTTCTGGGAGACTTCAGTATTCATGCAGATACCACACTAACAGGTGCAGCTCAGGACTTCATGGTTGCCATGACAACCATGGTGCTGTCTCAAGTCATACCTGGTCCCATGCATCAGGCGGGTCACACTCTTGACCTAGTTTTTATTGCGGACGGTGGTGTGGTCAAAGTGCAAGAGCAAAACGTTCTTCCGTTGTCATGGTCTGACCACCATCTGATCAGTTTGAGCCTCACCGCGAGCTCCAACTTCCGCAAGGGTGGTGGACCTATTAAGATGGTCCGCCCCAGGAGACTTATGGATCCAGATGGATTCCTGAGGTCTCTTGGGGATCTTCCTGTCCTGGAGACTGACGATCCTGTCGACGCTCTGGTTGATCTCTACAACAGCGAGATGTCCAGGGCGATTGACATGATCACCTCCGAACATCCCCTCTCGTTGCGTAGAGTCGCACCAACTCCTTGGTTCTCTGAGGAGTTGGCAGTGATGAAATGCACGAGAAGGGGTCTAGAGTGCATCTGGAGGAAGTCTCGTGACGTCTCTGACCGAGCACGGGCTAAAGCCGCTATTAAGGCTTACTCCGTGGCTCTGCGGGCAGCCAAGAAAGCTTTCTCGACTGCCCGCATAGCGTCTGCAGCCAACAGGCCATCAGAGTTGTTCCGGATTGTTGGGGAGCTCCTCGGCTCCACCTGTGGTGGAGGAGATCCCTGACGACTCGGCAACTCAGGGCAGCGATTTTGTGCAGCATTTTGCAGGCAAAGTTGCTCAGATACAGTACATCTCAAGCTGGACACCAGTTTAAGCACAATGCCAAGTGAGGTAACTGAGGCTCCTGTCTGTTCGATCTTATGGGATTCTTTTCGTCTTGTTTTGCCTGATGACGTGGAGGGCATCCTTGGGGCTGTGAGGGCGACCGCTTGTGCCCTGGACCCTTGCCCTTCCTGGCTAGTTAAACTGGCCAGGGATGGGTTGTTGGATTAGTTTGCTTCCATCATAAATGCATCCTTGGGCCAGGGGAAATTTCCGTCCCACCTTAAGCAGGCGGTTGTAAGACCATGATTGAAAAAGACTTCCCTTGACCCCTCCGTGCTCAATAATTACAGACCAATGTCCAACCTCCCTTTTATTTATTCGTTTCCCACCCTTCTCTACCCCCGAAGGGGGACACAGGACGGCTGACAAAAAGGCAACAATTTGATGCCGCATATTTAGAGAATAAAACATAAAAACATCATAAATACAATAAAATAGATTAAAACAATTAAATATCAGTAATTAAAATCCATAAATCCATATTTAGAGGTTGTCCCAGCCAATCCGCAGTCTGTTTCCATAGTCATCATTTTATTTTCCGTCTGCTGCCAATATCTAACCAAATGCCCGGTCCCAAAGCCACATCTTTACCTTTTTCCTAAAGGAAAGGAGGGAAGATGTTGATCTAATTTTGCTGGGGAACGAGTTCCACAGGCGAGGGGCCACCACCGAGAAGGCCCTGTCCCTCATCCCCACCAAACGTACTTGCGATGAAGGTGGTATCGAGAGCAGGGCCTCCCCAGAAGATCGTAAATTTCGAGGTGGGACATAAGGGGAGATACGTTCGGCCAAGTAAGCTGGGCCAGAACCGTAAAGGGCTTTAAAGGTCAAAACCAGCACTTTGAATTGTGCTCGGAATTGGACAGGCAGCCAGTGGAGCTGGCACAACAGATGAGTGGTATGCTCCCTGTATGTCGCTCGAGTGAGTAACCTGGCTGCCGCCCATTGGACGAGTTGAAGTTTCCGAACAGTCTTCAAAGGCAGCCCCACGTAGAGTGCATTGCAGTAATCTATTCGGGATGTAACCAGAGCGTGGACCACTGTGGCCAGATCAGACTTCTCAAGGTATGGTCACAGCTGGCGCACAAGTTTTAACTGTGCAAAAGCTCTCTCGGCCACCGCCGAGACCTGGGTCCAGGCTCAACGATGAACCCAGGATCACTCCCAAGCTGTGAATCTGCGTCTTCAGGGGGAGTGTGACCCCATCCAACACAGGCTGTAACCCCTGTAACCCTTTTCGGCCTTTTGACTGACCTTTGTCTTGTCTGGATTCAATTTCAAATTGGTAGCCTTCATCCAGTCCGACACAGCAGCCAAGCACCGGTTCAAGGTCTGGACAGCCTCCTTGGTAACAGGTGGGAAGGAGTGACAGATTTGGACATCATCTGCGTACAGATAACATCTTACTCCGAAACTCCGGATGATCTCCCCCAGCGGCTTCATGTAGATGTTAAACAACATCGGGGACAATATTGAGCCCTGTGGGACTCCACAAGACAATGGTTGTGGAGTCGAACAGGTGTCACCCAACAACACCTTCTGAGACCGTCCCTCCAGGAAGGACCGGAGCCACTGCAGGACAGTCCCTCCAAGCCCCATATCTGCAAGGCGTCCCAGAAGGATGCTGTGGTCAATGGTATCGAAGGCCGCTGAGAGGTCCAACAGGGACACCCTCCCCCTGTCTAGTTCCTGGCGTAGATCATCGACCAAGGCGGCCAAAGCTGTCTCAGTTCCATGTCCCGGCCTAAAGCCAGACTGTGCCTTTCTTGGGCAAGGTGCTGGAGCGGGTGGTCGCCTTGCAGCTCCAGGGATTCCTAGATGACACCGATTCTCTAAATCGTTAGCAGTCTGGTTTCAGGCCTGGACACAGTATCGAGACGGCCTTGGTGGATGACCTCCGCAGGGAACTGGACAGGGGGAGTGTGACCCTGCTGGTTCTCTTGGACATCTCAGCGGCTTTCGATACCATCGACCATGGTATCCTTCTGGGTCAACTCTCTGGGATGGGACTGGGGGGCACGGTTTTACTGTGGCTTCAGTCCTTCCTGGAGGGCCGTTCCCAGTCGGTGAAGCTGGGGGACACCTGCTTGGACCCCTGGTCGTTGACCTGTGGGGTCCCGCAAGGATCTATTTTGTCCCCCATGCTATTCAACATCTACATGAAACCGCTGGGAGAGGTCATCCGGAGTTTTGGAGTGGGGTGCCATCTCTACGCGGATGACGCCCAACTCCACTACTCTTTCTCACTGGAATCTAAGGAAGCCCCTCGGAGGCTGGACCAGTGCCTGGCTGCTGTGTCGACCTGGATAAGGGCAAACAAGCTGAAGATCAATCCTGACAAGACAAGAGGCCCTCCAGGTCAGTCGTACGCCTGACCGGGGTATTGGGTGGCAACCTATGCTTGACGGGGTTGCACTCCCTCTGAAGGCAAAGGTCCGCAGCTTGGGGGTCCTCCTGGACTCAACGCTGTCACATTGATGGGCAGGTGTCGGCGGTGGCTGGGAGGGCTTTTGCACAATTAAAACTTGTGCGCCAGCTGCGACCATACCTCACGAAGCCTGACTTGACCACGGTGGTCCATGCCTTGGTTACCTCTAGACTGGACTATTGTAATGCACTCCATGTGGGGCTTCCCTTGAAGGCGGCCCAGAAACTTCAATTGGTCCAATGTGCGGTAGCCTGATTAATAACTGGAGCAAATTACAGGGAGGGGTCAAGCCCCCTGTTCAAGGAGCTCAGTTGGCTGCCGTTCATTTTCTGGTCCCAATTCAAGGTACAGGTCATAAAGCCCTAAACGGTTCGGGACCTTCCTACCTTCGTGACCTCCTCTCCTACCACAAACCTGTACGATCTCTTCAATTCTGCGGAGAGGCCTTCCTTTCGCCCCTCCCCTATCACAGACTCGACTTGTGGGTACGAGGGAGAGGGCCTTCTCCGCTGTGGCCCTGCTTTTGGAACTCATTACCTGGGGAGATTAGATAAGCCCAGGGGTGGGTAACCTACGGCCCGTGGGCCGTACCCGGCCTGGCAGCCGGTTCTGTGTGGCCTGCTAGCCGCTCGCCCCGCCCACCGCTCATCTCGCCCACTGCGCTCGCCAAGCGCTCGCCCGCACACTCCGGCTCTCCCAGCGCCGGCAACAGCAAGGCCAGGCAGGGGAACTTGCCTCCCCTGCCTGGCCTTGCTGTCGCCGGCGCTGGGAGAGCCGGAGCGGGTGAGCGAGCATACGGCGAGCAGGCGGGGTGAGCGCTGGGCGGGGTGAGCGGCACCTCGCCTACGCGCCCTCTTGCCCGCTCCGGCTCTCTCCAAATGGCAAGCCTGCGGGGCTGGCTGGGGTTGCCTCCCACGAGGCCTGTGTTGCACTCTTGCCGATCGGCAAGGACGTGGGGCAGGCAGAGGTTGCTTCCCGTGAGGCCTAGCCCCGCTGGAAGCCTCCCTCGCCGAACGGCAAGGGCGCTCCACTCTCTCGCCGAACGGCAAGGGTGCGGGGCTGGCGGCAGCTCCTTTGCGCAAGTCCTAGCGTTGCACGAAGTCTTTTTTGCCTGCCTCACGCTTTCGCCAGCCAGCAAGGGCCCAGACTCCTCTAGAATGGACCAAGGAACAGCAACTCCCTAATGTCAAGGTATGTATATTTCCCCAAAGTTCTCCAGTATTTTATGTTGGTCCAGGGAGTTCTGTATGCCAGGTTTGGATCAATTCCATGATTGAGTTCAAAATGCTCTTTAATGACAGGGGAATAATATCTCCAAGCAACTGCAACTCCCAAATGTCAGGGTCTATTTTCCCCAAATGTCTCCAGTATTTTCAGTTGGTCATGGGAGTCCTGTATGCCAAGTTTAGTTCAATTCTATCATTGGTGGGGTTCAGAATGCTCTTTGATTGTATGTGAACTATAAATCCCAGAAACTCTTAACTCCCAAATGTCAAGGTCTATTTTCCCCAAACTCCATCTGTGTTCATATTTGGGCATATTGAGTATTCATGCCAACTTTGATCCTGATCCAACATTGTTTGAGTCCCAAGTGCTCTCTGGATATAGGTGAACTACAACTCCAAAACTCAATACCCACCAAACTCTTGTAGTATTTTCTTTTGGTCATGGGGGTTCTGTGTGTGAAGTTTGATTCCATTCCATCATTGGTGGAGTTCAGGATGCTCTTTGATTGTGTGGTAATTATAAATCCCAGCAACTACAACTCCCAAATGACAAAATCAATTTTTTGGTCCCTCCTTGGGTTAATATTAGTATGTTTTGTGGCCAAATTTGGCAGCAATTTGTCCAGTGGTTTTTGAGTTATGTTAATCCCACAAATGAACATTTATATATACGCATGCGCAAAACACACACACACAAAATGGCCGCCAACAAAACATCACAGTACCGAGCCTGCGCAACTTCAAACCACATCCCAGCAAACCACAATCCACAACCCCCCTCCATAACTATCCACTACCCCACATAAACAACAACACGCGCACACACCTCTTCCGCAGCCTTCTCTACCTCCTTCACCGCCTCTACACCACTCCTGAACACGAGCGACCACTCTACACCCGGCGAGGGAGGACACAGCGGGGAGCAGATCAGTAGCAGAAGCCAAGGGAGGCGGGGCGAGGTGAGCCTCCTTACGCTGCTGGCGGCGGCGCGTGCCCGGCTCTTCCGCCCCCTTCTCGCTCTCCTCCGGGGAGAAGGCCACAGGGAGAGAGATCGCCCGATTACCCTTCGGCCTCCTCTTCGGCCAGCGGAAGAGAAGCGACAGAGGGCTCTCCCCCGCGCCCACCGCCTCCCCTTCCGCAACCAGGGAAGGGGGCGGGGAGGGGTTGCGCGCCGTCTCTCCCTACGGCCTCCTCTTCGGCCAGCGGAAGGGAGGCGGCGGGTAGCGGCCGAGAGCCCTCTGCCTCCTCTATTCCGTTGCCCGAGGAGGGAGGCCGCAGGGAGAGGGGTTGCCCTCTCCCTGCGGCCTCCTCTTCGGGCACCCTCCTCTTCGGGCACCCTCCCCTTCGCCCTCCTCTTCGGGCACCGGAAGAGAGCCGGCAGAGGGCTCTCCGCCGCTACCCGCCGCCTCCCGTCCGCTGGCCGAAGAGGAGGCCCAAGGGTGTCAGGGCAACCCCTCTCCCTGCGGCCTCCTCCTCGGGCAGCGGAGAAGGGAGGCAGAGGGCTCTCGGCCGCTACCCGCCGCCTCCCTTCCGCTGGCCAAAGACAAGGCCGTAGGGAGAGAGACGGCGCGGCTTCCCCCCCGGCCCCATCCCCGGGTTGCGGAAGGGAGGCGGTGGGCGCGGGGGAGAGCCCTCTGCCGCTTCTCTTCCGCTGGCCGAAGGGTAACTGGGCGACCCCTCTCCCTGCAGCCTCCTCCTCGGGCAGCGGAAGAGAGGAGGCAGAGGGCGCTCGGCCGCTACCCCGCCTCCCTTCCGCTGGCCGAAGAGGAGGCGCCGGGAGAGGGGCGGCGCGGCTTCCCCCGCCCCATCCCGGGTTGCGGAAGGGCGGCGACCGGCGTAGGAGAGCCCTCAACCGCCTCTCCTCCACTGCCCGAGGAGAGGGCCGCGAGGGAGGGAGAACGAGCGGTTCCCCATCGCCCTCCTCTTCGGCCTCCTCCTCTACACATACACACACACACATAAATAAAAAACAACATATAAACCCAAACATACAAACACATATAAACACACAAACACATACAAACACATATATCTACACACCTATACATACACATCCACACTACTACATACACATATATACACACACATATCACCACCTCTCCATATATACACATACATACATATACATACACAAATACACATATATATATACACGTACTCAAACACAAAAAACCCAGTTAACTACACAAAAATATATACACACATACCAAGAACTATACACACATACACACACACACATATATACACACACAAAAATAAACACAAACCAATACCTGCACACACACATACACACAAACCCCCAAAAACCATACACACATACAACTATAAAACACATACACACACATATATAGACACACACCAAACAGACTCACATCACTTCCACAACATACATTCCCTGACATTCTCACATCACCAACATAGGGCACAGCAACGCGTGCCGGGTTCAGCTAGTTTATATATAGAGAGAGAGAGCACAACAGCGCAGGTAGAATAGCAAACATCACAGGGAAGCCTGTCTGTGTAGGAGGGTGAACATTAGGAAGAACTTTCTGACTGTGAGAGCTGTTCAGCAGTGGAACTCTCTGCCTCAGAGTGTCATTTTATGTCATTTTGGTTGGCGGTGTGCCCCAGGATTTTTTAAATGTTGAAATTTCATATATATATGATTATGATTATAATATATGAATATTTCTTGATATATTAATATGTTAATATTAATGATGTGTAATATATAGAAAATATAGTAATAAATAATGTAGGTTAGAATGTAGTTCAGCCTTTAGGTGCGGTCCTCCATAATATTTTTTGGCTCTCGTGTGGCCAAAAAATAATAATTGCCCACCCCTGGACAAGCCCCTACCCTAGCACCCTTCAAGAAAGAGCTAAAAACCTGGCTCTTCCGATGTGCCTTCGGAGAGTGACCATTCAACCCATCGTTGGTTCCCACCTACAATTCGCCCTCATGATAAAGCGGCTCCCCCTTCAGCTGTGGTGCCCAGAATTGGACACAGTATTCCAGATGTGGTCTGACCAAGGCAGAAGAGAATGGAGCATGGGTAGCGGGTAGCATGACTTCCCTGAATCTAGAGACTAGGCCCCTATTGATGCAGGATATGCAATAATTTAATAAGAAAAGTTTAAAATATGAAAACCTCAACAATTGTGTTTTGAGAAAACAAGCTTTTAATTAAAAAAAATCAAAACACACATCGCACTGCAGAGCTGGAGGTTACACATGAAGCCGGGGTGGCTGCAACACCACCGCTCCCCATTCATGAGCAGAGGAAGGGCGGGAAGGATGTGAGCGCCCCTGGAGGCAGGAAGAGGGAGGGCAGAGGGGCCGGCAAAGAAAGGAGGGGAGGGTGGACTCAAAAGGAGGAGGCTCGAAAAGCCACGTGCAGAAAGAATCCCTGCCGCCTCAGGAAAGTTAGCGCCTGGCCTTCCAAGTAGGAGAAGAGCGTGCTTCCCCTTTGAAACCCTGTGTCTGTTTCCTTCAGGATTCTAGAGTTTGTAGTTGAGAGAGGCCCAGGACCCCTCTGGCGGAGTATTATAAAGGCCCCTCCCTGAACACCTTGCAGTGTAAGAAATCGCACACAGAGAACCTTTGGGGCTCGTCCCCTTTGTACCTGAGGAGGGATTGTTTGTTGTTGGGCAAGTGTCAAAGTATTTGTCACCAGGCAGTGGGCCCCTTCCCTCTCCCCCTGGGTTTGCTACAGCACTAGACTTCCTCTCCATAATTCCTTGAGATCTTTCCCTATTCAACTCCTGAAGAGATTTTCCTCTCATTTCTCCGGCAGGTAACTTCTGAGCAAGTTCTGCGAAGAACACCTTGAGAGAGCTTTGCCCGAGGAGTGCTGTAGGTCCAAAGTGACTTCAAGATACACAGTAATGACAACAAGAAAAAATAAGGAGTAGAAATATATATTTCAAGCTATATACCTGTGCAATTAACACGGGAAAATAATGTTCTGAAAAAAGAGAGGCTTGGAAAAGGGAGTACAAGGCTACAGCAATAGAGAAATGGCAAGTGCTCTACCTCTCTATGCTAGATCACGCACAGGAGAGAAGTTTCATCAGTGTAAGGAATGTGGGAAAACATTTGATACGAAAAGTTCCCTTACTATACATGAACGGACCCACACAGGGGAGAAGCCATATAAATGCATGGAATGTGGAGAAAGCTTCAGTCAGAGTGGCACTCTACGTTCCCATCTAAGGACCCACACAGGGGAGAAGCCACATAAATGCATGGAATGTGGACAAAGCTTCAGTCTGAGTGCACATCTACGTTTCCATCAAAGGATCCACACAGGGGAGAAGCCTTATAAGTGCATGGAATGTGGAAAGAGCTTCAGTCAGAGTGGCCATTTACGTTCCCATCAAAGGACCCACACAGGGGAGAAGCCACATAAATGCATGGAATGTGGAGAAAGCTTCAGTCAGAGTGGCAGTCTACGTTCCCATCACAGGATCCACACAGGGGAGAAGCCTTACAAATGCATGGAATGTGGACAAAGCTTCAGTCGGAGTGACAATCTACGTTCCCATCTAAGGACCCACACAGGGGAGAAGCCACATAAATGTATGGAATGTGGACAAAGCTTCAGTCTTTTTTTTTTAAAATAAATTTTTATTGTGAAATTTTCAAATATGCAGTGCTACATAGACAAAACAGTGAAGTGGGGGGCAAGGGAACAGTGGGGAAACAAAAAGAAAACAAAAAAAAAAAAAAGAATTAACGAACACTGACAATAAGTAAAATTGTACTTCCAAATTGTATTTACAGTCAAGAGCATTTCATTACGCCTTTAAGAATACAATCCGTGAAAACCTGGTATGTTTTGCACGAATCTATCCTTTGTTGTTGTGGCTCAATATAGCTACGTTGGTATTTCCTCTGCCTTTCGCTTTTTCAATGTAGTAGCCGGGATGGCTATCCTCCTGGCCGATGCTTCGCTTAGCTCGTTGTTCGGTAGTCCTCATAGGGTGACCAGTCCGTTGATTTAATTGGTTTCCCGTTGCTCTGTTTTTAGAGATAGGTTAACCTATCCATATCCCTTATTTCCCACATTTTATCATGCCACGAGTCCATATCAGGTGTTTTATCTGTTTTCCAAAGAGTGGCATAGACGAGTCTAGCCGCCGTTGTTATATATATAAAAAGTCTGTCTTCATTTTCACTCCATACCTTCGCATTCTCCGTCAGGCCTAAGAGGAAGAGTTCTGGTGTCAGTGGTACTTGTTTTTAGAATTTTTGTGCTGCCTCTTGGATGTTTTGCCAGAATTTATTTGCTTTGTCGCAGGTCCACCATATATGGTAGAAACTGCCCTCATGTATTTTACACTTCCAACATTTGTTGGATCTATTTTTATACATTTTATTAAGTTTCTTTTTGGGGTCAAATACCATCTATGGAAAATCTTAAGCCAATTTTCTTTTAGATTTGCC
>JARBWK010002405.1:0-15194 GCA_030556195.1 Anolis apletophallus
AGAAGAATTGCATGATCTCGTTCGCTGTTGGGGAAGGACAGAGTAATATCATTGGGGGACGTAGAAGAATTTATCATAGAAATTTCCTCTAAATGTCCATGGTATCCACAAAGAGGAACATTGGATAAAGAATCATGGGAAGAATTGGGGGATCACCTTCACAGTAAGCCCCGGGCAAGTACTCATCATTTGATGATTTGGCAAATTATCAATCAGGCGGTTGGAAAACTTAGAGAGACCCCTCCAACCGTCCCTTTGGCCTCCCTCAGTTTCCAGCCCGAGGCCACCTGTAAGGTCCCTATCCTTTTACCTCCTAAACCTCTGACACCACCATATAGTGCCAAACAGCCCATTAGACTAGGAGCTGTAAGGAGGGGATTACAAGAGGCGAAAACCTCTGGGTTAAACCCATGGGAACATGAAGATCACAAACTGTGGCATGATTCCTGCACAAGTCCATTTTTCTTTCCTGTCACATATACCAGAGAAGTCCAAAATGGTAATGAGGTTCATGTTCCCCATTGGGAAGCATTACCTTACTCTGTGATGAGGGAATTAAGAAAAGCCATCGCAGAGACAGGGATTAAATCAAGTTTTGTACAAGGAATGATTGAAGGAATGGCGCAAGGTTTTACCATGATACCACAGGATTGGAAAGATCTGTTTCGCATGATTCTCACACCAGCCCAATATGTGGCCTGGGACAGTGAATTTAGAAATGCAGCCACCACTATCCAGTTGGCTGGGGTAATACCAGACCAAATCTGTGGTGCTGGCCAATTTGCTACTGTAGAAATACAGGCACAACAACAGCCTGTGGTTGTTCAAGCAACAGCTGCGTGTATACAGAGAGCTTTTAAAAAGGTCCCAGAGGTTGGGAAACCTCAGAAATCCTTTTCCACTGTAAAGCAACAAAATACAGAGCCCTATGCACAATTCATAGATAGATTAAAAGAAGCAATTTCCAGACAAACTGATAACTCCGAGGGCCAAGATGATTCGTTGCAAAAACTTGTTTATGAAAATGCAAACACTGATTGTAAAAAAGTTTTATCGCCTTGAATATAGTTTAGCAGACATGATTCAGGCCTGTGCAGATGTGGGGAGTCAAAATTATAGCATGAACCTTTTAGTTGGGGCCCTTCAGCAAGGGGGGAAACCCACTGGATCCTGCTTTAATTGCAAAAAACCCAGGACATTTCAAACGGGAATGTAGGGCTCCAGGAGGGGGTGCACACTCAGAAAAGGGCAATGTTCAATCTAAGCCTAATAAAATGTCCAAAAAATGGAAAAGGTTATCATTGGGCTAATCAATGTCGATCCAATCCTCTAGAGGAAACTGAATGAGGGCCCGGCCCAGGGCCCGGAAAACTGGGGCCATTTTCAACACCCTCCAGCCACTGCCAAAAGTGCGGGAATTGATTTAGTGGCTGTAGAGGAGGCTTATGCTCAATTTCCTGGGGAAGTGGTATGTTACAAAACTCAAATATCTGGACCATTGCCTGATCGGCATGTGGCATTGGTCCTACCTCGTTCCTCTTCAGGAAAGAAGGGAATTCACATCATCCCAGGGGCCATTCATGCAGACTATCAAGGTGTTGTAAAGGTTCAAGCCTGGAGTCACCTTCCATTTCGGGTCAAAAAGGGGGACTCCTGGGCGCAACTTGTTATGCTGCCAATTTTTGTGCCACCACAGTCTTCAACTTGCATCCACACAGGAGGTTTCAGATCTACCCGATCGGATATTCAGTCTGCGGTTGAGGTAAATGCTACCCTTTTCCCTGGTCCTAACATTCGCCCCATGGCAATATTCAATGTGGAAAACGTACAACTTACAGGTCTGCTAGACACAGGGGCGGATGTGTCAGTGATCTCTGTGGACCGGTGGCCTCGACACTGGCCCACAGAAACTAACAGTGGGGTAGTCTCTGGGGTTGGAGGACAAACGTTTGCAGCTCAGAGCACCAAGTGGCTTGCAGTTACGAAACCAAATTCCAAGGAAGTTATAGCTCACATCAAACCTTGTGTGCTACCCATTAATTTTAATTTGTGGGGGCGAGATCTCTTGGAACAATTGGGGGCTACTCTCACGTTGCCTGACTAAGCAACTAGGTATGGCCCACCCCATTCCTTTATCATGGAAAAATTTACCTCCTGTCTGGATTGATCAATGGCCACTGCCTCTGGAAAAGTTACAGGCTCTCCAGGAATTAGTAATAGAACAATTAGAACAGGGCCACGTTCAGCCTACCACTAGCCCCTATAACACCCCTGTGTTTGTTATTAAGAAAAAATCAGGAAAATGGCGATTTCTACATGATTTACGAACAATAAATAAAATCATTGAGCCTATGGGGCCTTTGCAATGTGGTCTTCCTAACCCCAACCTGGTTCCAGAAGGTTACCAGCTTGCAATAATTGACCTAAAAGATTGTTTCTTTTCTATTCCTTTAGTTGAAAATGATAAAAAATACTTTGCATTTACAGTTCCGGAATTAAATAATCATCGCCCTACCAAACGGTACTGTTGGTCAGTACTCCCGCAGGGAATGCTGAACTCGCCCACTATTTGCCTTGCAGCCTTTTAGGAATAGATACCCCAAGTTACTGGTTTACCATTTTATGGATGACATACTGGCCGCCAGCCCAGTTTTGCCACCTGATTGGCTGAAAGACCTAACATTGGATTTAAAAAATAGTGGCCTTACTATCGCCCCAGAGAAAGTTCAAATAGAAGAACCATTCAAATATTTGGGTCACATAGTCTCTGCTGCTCGGGCAGCCCCAGTTGTCCCCGTCTTGAAAATCAACCCTAAACTGACTTACGTTGAACTTCAAGAAGTATTAGGCCGCCTTAATTGGCTTCGCCCATACATCAAATTACCCACTGAGTTTTTACAACCTTTGTTCGATGGCCTCAGAGGTCACAAGAACCCAGGAGAAATTGTAACTTTACTACCATATCAACTGGCAGCAATACAGCAACTGGAACCTATTCTTGCTAAGTACTGGACTGACCGCGCTCAAGATGGCCTTCCACTACAAGGGGCTTTCTTTTATGAGCACGGTCGACAACCTATGGGTGCATTGCTTCAGTTGACAGCAACGCGTCAAGTAAAAATCATTGAATGGATATATTTAAATAATAATTTAGGGAATTCAGTATCAACGCCCATGGAAATGTTTGCTCTTCTTATTAGAAAAGGTCGCCATCGAGCTCACCAACTCCTTGGTCGTGACCTGCAGACCATCTATTTGCCCATTCCTTCTACAGTACTGGAAGCAATTATTGCAGAATCCTCTCACATGATAGTAGCGCTCACAGGGTTTGTGGGAGAACTATCATGTCATTTCCCCAAAGACCCCCACATTCAAGCCACTCGAATTTTACCACTAGTTCTCCATTCTCCAGCCAAAAGTACCCCCTTGGTAAATGCATTATCTGTTTTTTCAGATGGGTCAAAGACTCGAGGAGTTGTTACTTGGCAAGATCCTGATGGTAAATGGCTTGCCCAATTCCCATTGCCCCAAATCTCTGCTCAACGAGCAGAGCTAGCTGCTGTTATTCTTGCTTTTACGCTTTTTCCTTCTCAGGAAATTAATCTCATTGTAGATTCATTGTATTGCCATGGTTTAATTAATCGCTTACCTTTCAGCTATGTTACTCATACGATGGATGACAATCTATGGGCATTATTACTAACTCTTCAAACTTTGCTTGAACAGCGGGCCACACCGTTTTCTGTATGTCATATTCGCAGTCATCAGCCATTTCCAGGGTACCTGACAGAAGGTAATCAACGTGCAGACGGTTGCCTCCGTCTGTTTCCCTGCATGTCCCCATGGGAAAGTCACGAACTGCATGATCAGAATGCACGTAGACTCAGCCAGGAATTTCACATTCCGCTCGACCAAGCTCGGGCCATTATACAACAGTGCCCAACATGTTCCATCTCACACCCTGTCCCAACCTATGGGGTTAATCCTCGTGGTACAATGTCCAACGACCTCTGGCAGATGGACGTAACTCTTTTTTCCCCTTTTGGGAAATGGAATAAAATTCATGTCACTGTAGACACATACTCAGGTTTTATTTGGGCCACCCCTCAAAAAGGAGAGACTGTCAATCATACCATTAATCATTTGATAAGATGTTTTGCAGTCATGGGCAAACCTGCCCGCCTAAAAACTGATAATGCTCCTGCTTATTGCTCAACTTCGTTTGCAGAATTCCTAGAACAATGGAACATTGTCCATACTTTTGGCATTCCATACAATTCCACTGGCCAAGCGACTGTAGAAAGATCCAATCGCGCTCTAAAACCAGCATTGGAGCATCAAAACAAAGAAGGGGGAATTCCCGGGAGCCATGGGAAACTTGATGGCTCATTGTGCTTAGGGGACTGTGAGCAATGACTATCCAATATACGCTATACTATTGATTATCTCAATTTAAAATTTGATTCTTTTTCTAAAACTATATTTCCCAGAGTGGAAAAGCATTTTCGCACCCAGGTTCCGGTGGAGTGGAATGAACCGTACCGTTGGCGACTTGGGCCGTGGTTATGCTGCTGTGCAAACCTCTACAGGCGCTCGCTGGGTCCCTGCAAAATTCATCCACTTTTATGTCATGGTACCAGGAGCTTAAAAATCCCATCCTTGAATTTTCCCTACACTTGCAGCCTGCTCGAATGGGCAAATGGAGGAGAGGAACTAGAGAACACCACCAAGCTCCATTGGCATGGGGCGATTGAAAAGAACTAAAGCCAACAGGCAAATGAACTGCTGAAAAAACTGCCTTGGTTGGAAAAGAAAAACTGATGAAAATTTCTTGGCAGCTGTAATCAATGTAAATTCATGTATCCTATACTGTTTGTTCCTACTGTCTGTTGCTATTGTTAATTTTGGGGTAAGGAGCATGGGCAAGAGAATGATTTGACTACACGCATGTAGTATAAACTGTGGGTTCATCTGGTCACAGTCGCACTCAGAATGCAGCTAATTGGGCCCAGAAAAGGCAGCATTATGCCTAAACTACCAAATTCCTCAAAACAAACAAAAAGGGGGAGATGTAGTATGCCTTTAGGTACTGGCAGACCATGCTTGATGACATATGCGCATCTCCCAGTAAAAATAGTACACGATTAGGTTCAATCAGAGGTCAGGAAAACACCTGCACATGAGTTCATCTGCTGATGCGACGTGGCACCATGAACCAATCACAGTATAGGTCAAGAGCTTGGAAATATCCTAAAATGCTTACCTAATGCTTTAAGACAGAAATAAAAGGGACCTGTCCGAAAGAGTTGGCAGGGTCTCATCCTCCAAGATATGTCTCCGTGTCTCTTTATACCCGAACACTACAACACTCCCCCCCCCCTAGCCCTTCCTTGCCCAGCGTTACACTGGAAGGAGGGGGAAAAAGCATCTCTCCAAAGAACCAAAGGACGAAAGATGAAGGCAGAGATATAGCCATGGAAGAACAATCCCGTATTCATAGGATAGTTCGATAGGTATATTCTCTCCCTGCCAAACCCTGGCTCCCCAGCCCCACTGAACCTTCAAGGTGACCCATCAGCCCAGGCAGCGGAGCAGGGCAGAGCATTCACCTGCAACAGAGAGAGAGAGAGGCTCTGATAGTGCCCGGGGACTTCAACGTCCATGCAGAGGCCACCCTGTCGGAGCAGCTCAACACTCCCTGGCTACCACGTCAATTACGGAGTGGTTTCTGGCCCAACCCACAGGGCGGGACATCCACTGGACTTGGATTTCTGTCAGGGAAGGGAGGAAGGGGGCGGTGTGGAGGTGTAGTCAGCCACCGGTTTCCAGCATTCGGTGTTGTTGACGCCATCCCATATCCGAATGGGGAGATGAAGTAGAGGCAGCAATGCACTCGGTTGTCCTGAATGTTCTTCCGGTTGAGGCCGCTTTCATCCCGGAAGTATTGCTCAAACTGCTGGTCTCTGTAGTCAGCCACCGGCTTCCAGCATTCGGTGTTGTTGACAGCGTCCCTGAAGCCTGGCGTGCCCACAATGGTTAAGCGGAGCTTGACGCCTTTCTCCTCAGTGCCCACCACATGTCTGGTGATCTCCACAGTCTGGAGGATCCGTTCTTCTGCATTTAAGAGTTTACGGTCCTTGTATAGATCCGTAAGAAAGAGGCTGTTCACCAATGTCGATTTCCCCAACCCGGCTTCTCCTGCAACCATCGGCCGAAGGGCTGGAGGACCTCTTGACATGGTCTGCCCCAGGAGGCTGATGGGCCCAGAGTACGAGGATTCGAAATGGTGGGCTGACTGGAGAGAGAGAGGTGTGTCAGCAGCTGAGTGTGCCAGGGCCAGGGTTCTGATTGGCTGCTGCCTCTGGCTGGCTGCTGAGGCCAACCGTTCTGTCAATCTGCCCTTTGTGAGGAAACATGGCTGGCTGCCCACGGCCTTGAAGCTGGATCCTTTGGAGGCTGGAAGCACATTTTAAGGCCTATTTAAACAAATTCGAATTTTTAGCTACCAGGGTGATCCCCAAATATCTGACTCTTTCCTGTATTTCCATGCCCGTCGTTTCCCGTAGGAGCTGTTTTCTTTCTTTTGTCATATTTTTGACCATTAGGCTAATCTTCCCCTTATTAATTTTGAATCCCGCCACCTTGCCAAAATCCTCTATCTTCTCTAGCCATCTTTTTATGGTCTCCACTGGCTTTTCTATTATGAGCACTACATCGTCGGCGAAAGCCTTCACCTTGATGTTATCTTTCTGTATCTGTAAACCTCTAAGGCAGTGGTTCTCAACCTGGGGGTCGCGACCCCCAGGGGGGTCGCAGGGCCATTTTCTGGGGGCCGCGAAGGTGCCTCGGTTGGCCCCGCCCCTTTTGCCTCCTCACAATGGCTGCCATCCCCTGTGCCAGGCAGTCCAGGTCAGCTCCTCCACCTCCTGTTCCCACAGGGCTGCAGGAAGTCAGGAGGAGGAGAAGCTTAGCAGCAAAGGCCCTCCTCGCCCCCTGCCGGGGCTCCTTCGCGCAAGGCCTTGTGCGTCGCCTCCCTCGCGCTCCCACCGGCCGGCAAGGGCGTGTGGCAGGCGAAGGCGACAAAGGAAGAAGCCAAGCCGGCAGCTTGCATGGGCATGGGCAGAAAATGGCCTTTAGGTGCCGAGGGAGGGAGGGAGCGAAGGAGCCCTCCTCCCTGCAGGCTGCGGGGCAGGCAAAGCACCAAAAAAAAAAAAAAAAAAAAAAAAGTCAGTGTGTGTGTGTTGGGGGAGGAGTGAAGGGCCCAGTGCTCCGTCCTCCCTGCAGGCAGGCCACGGGGACTGGAGCCCAATGCAACAATGGAGGGTCTCCCCAGGAGCAGGAGGGAGAGGGTGAAGGTGCTGGTGCACTGTGCCTCTTTACTTTCAAGTCCTTTTGACTTCCTCTCTGCTCCTCTTTCCCTGAAACCCTCGGGGCAGAGACCTGGCTGGGTTGCTGTGAGTTTTTCAGGCTATATGGCCATGTTTCATTCAGTAGCATTTTCTCCTGACGGTTTTTGTGTATGGATTAAGAGTTGCGCCTCGGTTGAGTCCCATTCTGCTTCCCAGGTGGGTTTGTTTTGTTTTTAAGGCGGGGGGGGCTGCAGCGTTTGGGCAAAGTTTTCTTTGGAACATTGCCCTCCCTTCCTTATCCCCCCGACGACAAATGCCCCTTTTGTTTTCCCCCAGGGCGCAGTATTTCCTTCCTCCCATTAAATTCCTTCCCTTTCTTCTCCACCCCCCCTCCCTTTCTCCTTGCTTCCTTCCTTTTTCCTTCCTTGCTTGGGCCGCCCCCGGCTTCCTAAACCCAGGTTGCAGCCCCAGTGTCTACTCTGCAGCCATCCATCCACCCACCCGTGTGTTGGGGGGAGGGCCCCAGAGTTGAAAGAGGAGGGGTGCCTCTCCAGGTGACCTTAGCCCAAGCCTGGGCAAACTTGAGCCCTCAGGTGTTTTGGACTTCAACTCCCACAACTCCTAACTGCTTACCGGCTGCTAGGAATTATGGGAGTTGAAGTCCAAAACACCTGGAGGGCCCAAGTTTAGGGTTTGTGATTAATCACTATGCTTTAATTATATTCAATTTGTAACAATGGAAATACACCATGTATATCAGATATTTATATTACTGGGTTTGCTGTGAGTTTTCCAGGCTGTATGGCCATGTTCCAGAAGCATTCTCTCCTGACATTCTGCTCACACCTATGGCAGGCATCCTCAGAGATTGTTGGGATCTGTTGGAAACTAGGCAAGGGAGGTTTATATTTCTGTGGAATGGTGTCCAGGGTGGGAAAAAACTCTTGTCTGTTGGAAGCAAGTGTTAATGTTGGAATTAATCACCTTGATTAGCATTGCAAAGCTTTGCAGCTTCAAGGCCTGGCAGATTCCTGCCTGGGGGTGATGTTAGCTGGCCTTGCTCGTTTCATGTCTGGAATTCCCCTGTTTTCAGAGTGGTTTTTTACTGTCCTGATTTTACAGTTTTTAATACTGGTAGCCCGATTTTGTTCATGTTCATGCTTTCCTCCTTTCTGTTCAAAATTTCCATATACTTCATGTGGCTTCTCTGTGTTGTCTGACATGGTGGTTGTTAGAGTGGCTGAGCATTTCTGTATTCTCAAATAATATGCTGTGTCCAAGTTGGCTAATCAAGTTCTCTGCTATGGCTGACTTCTCTGGTTGAATTAGTCTGTTGTGCGTTTCATGTTCCTTGATTCATGTTTGGGTGCTGCGTTTGGCGGTCCCTATGTAGATTTGTCCACAGCTGCATGGTATACGGTGGACTCCTGTAGAGGTGAGAGGATCTGCAGGACCTCTGCAGGAGTCTTCCATATACCATGCAGCTGTGCACAAGTCTACACAGGGATCGCCAAAAGCAGCATTTCCCAAAACATGAATCAGGAACATGAAAGGCACTGCAGACTGATTCAGCCAGAGAACTCAGCCATAGCAGCACACTTGATAAATAATTGCATTTAATATTAAATAATTAAATAATTAGTAATAAAATAAGTAGCAACGAAAATAATTTTATGGTTGGGGGTCACCACAACATAAGGAACTGGATTTAGGGGTCACGGCATTAGAAAGGTTGAGAACCACTGCTCTAAGGTCTTTGTCATCCCTTATTTTATTTAGAAGGGTTTCCAGTGCCATAATGAATAGAAGCGGGGACAGGGGGCATCCTTGTCTTACCCCTTTGCATATCTCTATCTCCTCGGATTTTTGTTGGTTTACTATTATCTTTGCTCTTTGTTTTTTATAAATGGCGTGGAATGCATTCCTAATTTGGAAACCCATGTCCAGCTCCCCCAGTAGGGCCTCCAAGTATCTCCAGCTGATCTTATCGAACGCCTTTTCTGCGTCCAGGAACATCAGGGCCACCTCCTTTTCATTATTTCTCTCGTAGTATTCTAGAATGTCCACTATATATCTAATGTTTGTCTTAATTTGTCGTTTAGGTAGAAAACCTTTTTGGTCCTCCTTAATCCAATTATTTAAAAATGTTTTAAATCTAGTAGCCAAAATCGATGTAAACAATTTATAGTCAAAATTTAACAAGGAGATGGGCCTGAAGTTCGCTGGATCGCTTTGGTCTTTCCCCTCTTTCCCTATTAATGTGATATTTGATTCTCCCCAGGAGTCCGGGCACTCTCCCTGATTCAAGGTTTCGTTAAATAGCTTTTCCAGTATTTCTATAATATCTTCCTCAAATTCTTTGTAGTATTCCGTGGTATAACCGTCAGGGCCTGCCGCTTTGTTTCTTTTCAATGTCTTTATTGCTTCGGATATTTCCTCCCTGGTTATCCTTTTGTTTAACTCCTCCCTTTCTTCTTCGGAGATTTTCCTTAATCTTCCTTCCCCTAGATATTTTGAGATCTCTTCCCTGTCTATTTTATCTTCTTTATATAGCTCCTTGTAATAATTTGCCATAGCTGTCCTAATTTCCTCATCCGTAAAAAATTCATTTTGACCCACCTTGATCTTCTTAATTACATTCTTTGCCCTCTTCTCCCTCAACTGGTATGCTAGAAGCTTTCCTGTTTTGTTAGCTGATTCGAAATATTTCTGTCTGACATATTTCAGGTTCCTTTCCATTTTCTTTAGCTCCAGGCCTTCTAGTTGCTTTTTATAAAGATTTGCTTCCCTTTTACTCCTCCCGCATCTGGGATTAGCTTTTAAATTTTTCTCAGCTCTTTCCAGTTTTTCACTGGCTTCTTTTACTTCTTTCTCTCTCTGCCTTTTCTTAAGGGCTTGTTTTTTTAGGAAGAACCCCCTCGTAAAGGCCTTGCTGGTGTCCCAGATTAATTTCGTATTCTTATTATTTTCACAATTGATCTCGAAAAATTCTTGCATAACTTTTTTCCCTTCTTCTCTAATCTCCTTATTCCCCACTATATGATTTGGGAGTCTCCAGTGAAATTCTCTATGTTTACATTTCATTTCTAGGGCTATGCAACAATGATCAGATATTGTTCTAGCATTGATTCTGGGTTTTTTAACTAGGGGCACAAGCCCCCCCGCCGATATCAGAAGGAGATCAATACGAGACCATGTGTTATGGCGGTCGGAGAAGAAAGTGTAGTCCCTTTCTTTCGGGTGTTGTTCTCTCCATATATCCATTAATTTTAGGCTATTCATAATTTCAAAAAAACTCCCCGGAAGCTTCCCCTTGGATTTCCTCCTTCCTCCCTTACCTGGGCTCCTGTCAAGTCCTGGGTTGAGGACCCCATTTAAGTCCCCCAAGAGTATACAATCATCAAATTTCAGTCCTAGCATGACCCCCACCAGATTCCGGAAGAAACCTACTTTGCAACCATTTGGGGCATATACATTGCACAACATAATTTTCTCCTTTCCCCGCTTGACCGTCACCCCTATATACCTCCCCTCTCTGTCCCTAAAAGCTTGTTCAGGTTGTAGGATTGGGTCAACATATAATACCACCCCCTTTTTCTTGTTATCCGCAGCCGCTATAAATTCCATCCCCAATTTGTCATTCTTGAGAAACCTCACATCCTCTTTTCTAATGTGAGTTTCTTGTAGCCCAATCACATTCACTCTCTCTTTAATTATTTTACGGAATACCCCCCTCCTCTTATTCCCACTATTCATCCCATTCACGTTCCACGACAGGCACCTTAAGTCCATTATTAATCTTCGTAGGTTAACTCTTCTTGGCTTTTGGATGCTCTAGATTCCTCGTCCAAATCCTCTGGATCCTGGTCTGGATCCGAGTCCGTGATGTCCTCCCTTTCCGCTGTATCGTTCTCCTTCCCTTCGCTCCGTTTGACTTTCCCTCTTTCCTTGTGGGGACTCTGGGACGCTTCCTCCCGGGGCTCCTTTCTCAGATCTCTTCGACAGCTCTGGCTTTCCGGGTTTGCTTCAAAATCCTCTTCAAATTGATTCAGGAATTCCTTGGCTTTTAGCACCGTGGTGAGCCAATAATTTCTTCCTTTATATGACGTCATGATCCCCTCTCTCTTCTCCCACCTATATCTAATGTATTTTTTCAATACGTCCGTTATAAAGTAGTAGTCTCCTCTCTTCTGTAATACTGATGCTGGGATTTCCTTTAGTATATTCAATTTCTTGCCCTTATAGAGAACTGACTTCTTCGAACTCCACCTTAGGGTGTCATCCCTTGTCCTTTTGAGTGAGAAGTTTACCACCACGTCGCGAGGCAGGTTATTCTTTTTCGTGTAATTAGATGAAACTCTGAATACCCTGTCCACTTTTTCGGTCAGGGATTCTTCTGTGGTATCTAGGATCTTAGCTGTTATTGAGAGAATGACCTCCCTTAATTGCTCTCCACTCTCTTCCTCCACGCCCCGGTACCTTAATTGAGATTCCTTCTGGTGGATTTCCGTTGATGTAAGTTTATATTCTAGTCTTCATTTCTAATTCCTTAATCTTTTCTAGATTTCCCTTTTGTTTATGCCTCAGTTCGTCATTCTCCACTTTAAGGTCTCTGATTTGCCCATTTAATTCCATCATCTTTTTATTTGTTTCCTGCATCCCTTTCTTCATGTCTCTTAGGTCTCCTTTGAGTTCGCCTTTCATCTCCTTTAATTCATTTTTCTGTTCTTCTCTCATTTTTCTCCTCTCCTCATCTCCATTACGGATCGCTACTCTTATCTCTTGTATTTCGGAAAGGAGCATCGTTCGAGATTTAGAACAAAAAACGAATCTTCTGTACTATACACACACTTTAAGGAAAATCATAAATATGACGACTTTAAAGTAGTAGTTCTCGAACAGGTTAAAGTTAAGATGCATCAAGACATAAAATTGGCCCTAAGGAGAAGGGAATGGTTCTGGATAACCTCCCTAAAATGCGAAGCTCCCAGGGGGTTAAATGACCGTTTATCCATAGGAGAAATCCTGATATAATTTGCACCTGGTGCCAGGTGCGGAGGGAGCCCTCTTAAGCCGCGGCTTTTCTCAGTAGCATTGTCCAACCAAATGGAAAAGTGGCTGCGTCCACATACATATATGCTACGACTGAATGTTTTGGGTATGTATTGACTGTGCTATATGTATGTAATGCCTCCTAAAATGTATTGATGTATGGATTGCTTCTTGCCTACTATTGGGGAATGTGTTTTCTTATGTGGGATCACACCTATATGTATAGGTTACGAATACGTATATATGAAAAAAGCATGAATATATTGTAAATCATTTATGTTTAATTTAATAGATATTGGACCAGTGGATTGGACAATAGATAGTATGTGGCAGGTCCCGAAGAAGCCGGAAACGGCAAAACGGATGGCTTAATACCGTCGACCCGACATTGAGTGTAATCCGGATTATATTTGAAAATATGTCACCTTATGGATTATAATTTTGTGAAGGAAAACACCAATGTTTTGATGCCATATGGATCTTGAACCCACCATCCACTTAAAATTGAAAAAGAATGAAGATGAAATAAATTGAGAACATTGTGAAAGTGATTTCCCGCATTTATCTTTTATTACTTGGAACTGAAACACACCCCACCTTAATTTATTCTTTGCATTGTCCCAGGAACCTTGTGCTATATGTAAGCCTCCCCGAGTCCCTTCAGGGAGATGGAGGCGGAGTACAAAAAAATTAGTTATTACTACGGACCACTATATGTGGTCTCTACTGAAATCACTACAAAAGGAGAGGAAGTGGGAGTCCCAGGAGAAACTAGAAAGCACTCTGCAGCAAGCATAAGTATCAAATAACATGGGTGTATTTAAAGGAAAATGGAACACAGTTATGCATGCAGCTCTCGATATATCTTACTGTACTCCAACAAGGATATGTCCTGCGATCGACGGATAATCCGTATTATCTAATCCAAGCACAAATAGGATGGGAACAATAGTCCGGAAAGCAGTGAGGGAGCCAGATAAATGCAAAGTAATTCAAAGGAGCCAAAGCAATCCATAAACAGGCAAATGCCACTCGATAAAGTTCCATTAGAGTCCATAGGAAATCCAGCAATAGGGCATCAAGGGCGTAAATCCGCACTTGGTGATACAGACATGTAGTTGAAACCGACGGGATGTTTATACACAGGTAAGTTGGTAACCAGAGTTCCGTTTCGCTCCTAACGGGAGCTTTTTCAAGGTTTCGCCATTCATTACATTTGTAGTCCTATCTGAAATAATAACATCGTATACATCAGATTAAAAGCTGATGCAGTGAAAATAACCTTAGGAGAAAATATACAATATATACATTCAGAGACATTTGTTTGGTATGAACAAAGAAAGATGTTTGTTTATTTATTCTGAACAGGCACAAAAGCTTAATGGTTTCGGTAATACTTGTACAAAGCGTTATGGTTTCAGAAGTAGTTCAGTGCTTGAGTTACGGGTTCCAGTCAAAACCTGAGAAACTTCTAGTATTTCACTAAACATTTCCTTCAATACAAACAGTGTCCAGAGAAGCAAAAGGATTATCCAAAACCGTCCCAAGACAAACAAAAACAAAACCCCCAAAAAACTGAACAAGAGTTCAAAACCACGAAAAAAGTTGTCAAGCCAAACTCAACTTAAAGCCAAGGGAACCACACATGTTCATTGGGAAACATTGAATGTTTAGTCTCCTGCACCAGAATGTCCAGAACCTGCCATTTCCCTCTTGCAACACATTTTGTTAGTTTTGTCCCAGCTATTTGGATGATTTCTCTCCTGTAAATTCCCTCTAATGGTTCAAAAAGCATGAACCCCATAAAAACGTTTCCCACACTCCTGGCATTAGTATGGCTTCTCTCCTGTGTGGAGTCTTTTGTGCCTCACCAAGTCTGAACTCTGAGCAAAACCTTTCCCACACTCCTGGCATTGGTATGGCTTCTCTCCTGTGTGGAGTCTTTTGTGCCTCACCAAGTTTGAACTCTGAACAAAACCTTTCCCACACTCCTGGCATTGGTGTGGCTTCTCTCCTGTGTGGAGTCTTTTGTGCCTCACCAAGGCTGAACTCTGAACAAAACCTTTCCCACACTCCTGGCATTGGTATGGTTTCTCTCCTGTGTGGAGTCTTTTGTGGCTCACCAAGGCTGAACTGCGAGCAAAATGTTTCCCACACTCTTGGCATTGGTGTGGCTTCTCTCCTGTGTGGAGTCTTTTGTGCCTCACCAAGTCTGAACTCTGAGCAAAACCTTTCCCACACTCCTGGCATTGGTATGGCTTCTCTCCTGTGTGGAGTCTTTTGTGGCTCACCAAGGCTGAACTGCGAGCAAAACGTTTCCCACACTCCTGGCATTGGTATGGCTTCTCTCCTGTGTGGAGTCTTTTGTGCCTCACCAAGTCTGAACTCTGAGCAAAACCTTTCCCACACTCCTGGCATTGGTATGGCTTCTCTCCTGTGTGGAGTCTTTTGTGCCTCACCAAGTTTGAACTCTGAACAAAACCTTTCCCACATTCCTGGCATTGGTGTGGCTTCTCTCCTGTGTGGAGTCTTTTGTGCCTCACCAAGTCTGAACTCTGAGCAAATCCTTTCCCACATTCCTGGCATTGGTATGGCTTCTCTCCTGTGTGGAGTCTTTTGTGCCTCACCAAGGCTGAACTCTGAACAAAACCTTTCCCACACTCCTGGCATTGGTATGGTTTCTCTCCTGTGTGGAGTCTTTTGTGGCTCACCAAGGTTGAACTCTGAACAAAGCCTTTCCCACACTCCTGGCATTGGTGTGGCTTCTCTCCTGTGTGGAGTCTTTTGTGGCTC
>JARBWK010002406.1:0-15191 GCA_030556195.1 Anolis apletophallus
GATGGTGGTGTTAGGGTTAGGTGGGCTGGTAGAGGACTTCCATTTTCTTCAGGCCCAGCTCAGCTCTGCTGTTATTTGTTGTTGTTATTATTATTATTGGGAACACATCAACATGAGTCCACAGCAAACAAGGCCACTCTGCTGGCTGTTGTATTTGATCACCGTGGGACACCTATCATGTCTAGGATTGTGTGATGCATCGATGAATAATGCATGCAGATCTGAGTCAGGTGGGCTTTGCAGCTGGCAGATGGTAATTTTGTCAGCGTCAATTGTGTTTAAGTGCAGGCCAAGGTTAAGAGGTGACAAACATGCAGAAATATACTATGTACTGTTACAAGGGTGTAAGTCAGTTTCTTTTATGAATTTCAACCATCATATTCTGTTAATAAAACTATTTATACCTAAGGTTTGATGTTGTAGTTTTTATGAAGTGTCCTTATTTTTTTGAAAAATCCCATATTTTAGGTAAATGTCCCTTATTTCTTATATCAAAAGTGGCAGCCTAAGAGTGGCCTCTGTGTGCCAAGTTTGGTCCTGGTCACCAAAAACTAGAAACGGAAACAAGAGGGAAAACTTGCTTTTCCCACCCTCAAAGGAAAAGCCACCCGCTAAGCTTGAGTGCAGTTCCTCATTCATAACTTTGCCGTCTTAAACGAGAAAGCATAAATCCTGACACTCTGATGTTGGACCACATGCTCTCCCTGGTGACCACCAATGAAATGTAAGGAAGGAATGGCTAATGCTCTGGGAAATGCACCGCTCTGGGTTAGTATTGCCAGCGGCATGCTAACCCGTCGTATTTCTCCATTGAAGTGAAGGAAGACAGATGAATGGCGACCGTCCCTTTCACGGAATCGGCTTCCCAACAGCCAAGGCGTTGCTGGTACTTGAAATCAAAGCCTGGAAGAGAGCAAACTGGGAGCGTGACTTTTTTTCCATAAGTACTACTAACCAGGAAACAAACCATTTGGAGACAAAAGAATAAGGTCAGATATTGTGCCTTCAAGTTTGCTATGGGATTTGGGTTTTCAAAAACAAGGAGAGACAGCTAACATGGCTTTGTCAATGTTTTCCTCTGAAATATAGCCCACAATAAAGCACCTTGCTGGTCTTCCTGGGCTTGGATAAGGTTGTTTTGGGATTGCTGCTTCCAGAATCCTTCCGGATAGCTGCCTAGTGGATTCTGGGAGTGACAGTCCAAAAAACTATGCTTTAGAAGTTCCCACCTGCAGTATTTGGGGAGAACAGATTTAATTTTACATGCATGCACCTGAGTCCCCAGTGGCGCAATGGGATAATTAATTAAGTTATTTACAGTATTTATATTCCGCCCTTCTCACCTCGCAGGGGACTCAGGGCGGATTACAATGTACATACATGGCAAACATTCAGTGCCATAGACACACAACACATATAGACAGACAGTCAGAGGCTTTGTTTAACATTCCACTTTTCTGGCCACCGGGAGCTGTTCACTGTCCATCTGCGACACTGATGAAGTACTTTTCACATTCCCCACATGCTTTTGCTGGAGTTTTATGGCCTCGTAAACTTTGTTGATGCCTTCCTCACACTGGCGATACCTAAATTTCCTACTTGACAGATACAACTGTCTTTTGGGTTGCAAAGGTCGACAACAAGCCTGGTGGCCGGGAAGCTCACTCTGACCCGGGCTGGTTTTTGAACTCATGACCTTTCGGTCAGTAGTGATCTTTAATTTCAGCTGACACCCAGCCAGCTGTGCCACAGTTAAACCCCTTGTGTCAGCAGGACTGCTGACCAAAGAGATCAGCGGTTCGAATCCGGGGGAGGTGGCTGGAGCTCCCTCTGTCCTTTAGCTCCCGTGCGGTGACATAGAGAAAGCCTCCCACAAGAATTGTTAAAAAATATTATCAAACATCCGGGCATCCCCTGGGCAACATCCTTGCAGACAATTCTCTCACCAGAAGCGACTTGCAGTTTCTCAAGTTGCTCCTGGCAAGAAAAAGAAGATCGTGCACCTTGATATCTGGCAATTTTATTATTTCTCCTAAGCGTTTTCTTGGAGGCTAGGAACACTCCTGAGGTTTTTGTCAGTCCCTTCCTGGTATTTGTTGTTGTTTTCCCATGGTTGGCCCTGCTTGGCTTCAAGATCAGACAGGGCCCAGCAGCCTACAAGGTATGTTGCCAGGAGGTTGAGCCTACCTCCAAGGTATGAGTATTTCGATGCAGAGAGCCCTCCATCCGGACCCCTCGCGGCAACCCCAACTCAAAGAGTTTCTTGTTTGGACGACTGGTGAACCTGGAGGCATTGGTTGCCACAAGGCTGAGGAAGGAAAGGCCAAGGGTGAACGGCAGTATCCAAACGTTGCAAACCACCTCTCCCAACACAGGCATTCACATTTGAAAAGCCACATACACACCTGGCATGCCACCTTACCTGGCATAGTTCACCAAGCGCACAGCAAGGTGGTCTCTATGAGTTGTACCACGAGCAAAGGGCCCTTCACCTGAAGGAGAGGGACCGGAGAGGAAAAGGAAAGTCAGAGGACGTCTCCTTAGAAGTTAAGAGGGTCACCTTTCCAATTTATTTATTATTTATTTATTGATTTCAGATATTTGTACCCCGCCCTTCTCACCCCCCAGGGGGACGACGACGACGACAACGGGGGGACGGGACTCAGGGCGGCTTCCTGCCGGCACATATTTGATGTTCACACATAAAATACAATAAAATGCACATCAAAATCAATAATTAAATAGTTAAAACATTAAATTAAATACAGTAAAGTTTATTAAAAAGGGGGCCAGTCTCCAGGCCATTGTCCTGTTAGGGTTCTGTACTGCCGTCTCCATTAAGCTTGTCCATAAACCATTTCCAAAGCAATTGTCGTCATTGTCATCGTCAAATCGGCAAGATTACCCAAAGGCCTGGTTCCACATCCACGTTTTGAATATCTTTCTAAAGGAGAGGAGGGATGAAGAATTTCCCGAGAGTGGTGTTCACAGGTGGGGGCCACCACCGAGAAGACCCTGTTCCTCGTCCCCGCCAACCATGCTTGTGACAAAGGCGTGGCCAAGAGGAGGGCCTCTCCAGAAGATATTAAACTCCTAGGTGGGACGAGAAGGAGATACTTAGCCCACGGTAGTCACGCTCTGGTTACATCCCGTATAGACTACTGCGCTCGCTACATGGGGCTGCCTTTGAAGACTGTTCGGAAGCTTCAAATGGCTGTTCAATGTGCCTTCCCTGAATAAAGTAATCTCTATGTATTAATAAAGCGGAATGTTTGTATGTGTGTTTGTATGTATGTATGTATGTATGTATGTATGTATGTATGTGGCAGTGTTCTGATTGGCTCCCGGCCTCTACATTCTGACAACATGATTGGTTGCCAGTGAGGGAGTATTTGCATAACACTTCTCATTGGCCAGCCAACACGAACATTCCGACACTTAAACTGCCAGAGGAGGATAAGGCAAAGGCCTGAGGCAGTCAGGCATGGTGGCAGTTTAAGGCCAAAACAGTTTACGCGCCCAACAATGAGAGAACAACACCAAACTTGCCACACACAGAACCCCCAAGACCCACTCTACATCCTGCTGCAGTTTGAGGGATGACGGGACTTGAAGTACTTTAACTCACTTCCTTAGAGCATTGTGGCCCACAGCAATCAGGGCCACACTTGGCACACAGAGGCCCAATGGCCCACTTTACAGCCTGGAGCAGGAATGATGGGATTTGCAGTACCTTCACCCAATTCACTTCACACAGAAAATTGAAACTCCTACAAATCAAAGACCATGCCCAAAATTGACAGTAAGGCTTCATTAACTTGATTTTCCACCAGGGGCCTCACGTAATGGGATGCAATGACAGTGACAGTCAAAGGCTTCATTAACTTGATTTTTAGGCTCAGCTCATGGGACATTGTGCATGGCTAGGCCTCAGCTCATGGGACATTGTGCATGGCCTGAATTGACAGTAAGGCTTCATTAACTTAATTTTCCCTGACTAGGCCTCAGCTTAATGGAATGCTGTTTACGGCCTGAATTGACAGTAAGGCTTCATTAACTTGATTTTCCTGACTAGGCCTCAGCTCATGGGACATTGCGTATGGCCTGAATTGACAGTAAGGCTTCATTAACTTGATTTTCCCGACTAGGCCTCAGCTCATGGGACATTGTGTATGGCCTGAATTGACAGTAAGGCTTCATTAACTTGATTTTCCTGAATAGGCCTCAGCTCATGGGACATTGTGTATGGCCTGAATTGACAGTAAGGCTTCATTAACTTGATTTTCCTGAATAGGCCTCAGCTCATGGGACATTGTAATGAAGCAGGTTTGGTAATTTTCCCAGCAAAAGTACAGTCAGAGAGTGATGCTACCTGCGCGTCAACTCTGAAAAAGAGGGTTTTGGTGTCTGGAATCAATCAGGCACATGTTATAGAAGACTAACACCCTGATTAAATGCATTTTAATCCACTCTGTGCCAAGTTATACCATATATGTTAGATGAGTGGGAATATAGTGCAGTTGAGCTATGAAAGTTAATGGAATTTTTAGTGCTAATGGGAGAACATCATTGCGCATGACAGAGCCGGTCTGGTTTCACTGCTGGCAGGAAGCCCAGACCTAAAAGTTGCAAAGAGAGAACAAGGAGGCTCTGCATTGATAAGTTTGCCTGTGAGAAAGGAATACGTTTATAGATGGCTATTGTTCTCATTTTAGTGATGACAGAGAAATGATGTAAATGATTTGAATGATGTTTATTGGATTATTGAAATGTCATGTAACAACATTAATCACCAGCCAATTATGATTGTTTTAACCATAAAGAAGGGGTGGGTTTAACTGACTGGAATCCATTACGAGTATAAATGCCTTTGTATGAAATGTATCGGGGTCCTTTGCACTACCTACGGCTGCGTTCCGTAGGCAAAATACCCACCAGCTGGTGATAGAAAATAAACCTTTTGTTTTTCATCCTACTTCACAGTTGTCACGCGTTCTCCCTCTTCCTAGTATCCGCACGTTCGGGCAGCGTTGGTAAGGTTAACTTGGTACTTGGAGTTCTAGAACTCCCGGTTCTGCTTCATTTGGTGACCCGACGTGATGGTAAAAGGTGTCTAGACGGGTCTGTGTTGAGGGAAAACGAATGTGATCTCCGTTGCTGACAGCGCTCGCTCCCCGGCAAGTAAGGTGAGGCAACTCAGGAGGGCTGGAAGGGACGTCCCGCCTGTTTTTGACCGATTTTTGCACTGAGCCGCCCGCCTGATTCGCCCCAAACGAAAGCCGGGGACCCGAGAGAGACTGCAACTAACGTTGAGGGTGAAAGCAAAGCCTGAAGGAAGAGGCTGGCTGGGAAGCAGCCTCTTTGAGAGCCGGCTAGTATAAAGTCCAGGGACATCCTAACACGGTGCCCGGCCGCAGGGGCCAGCAACTGGCATAAGCGCGCAGAGGAGTCGGAGGCGACGTCAGGTCCGATCGCCAAAGGGAGCCGACACAACGGGATTGGTGACGTGGGAAGGCGAGACGCGAGTCCCAGGGTCTGCAGAACATTGGCAAGTATAGTTTATTTCGTGCACTTTAACACTGAGGGAACACACACTGGGGAAGGGGGAGAGCACTGAAGTGGGGTTTGAATCTCAGGCAGGAGAGATGGGAAGTGCAGGCTCAAAGCAGAAGAAAGAGACCCCTTTGCAGTGTGTGTTAGATAATTGGGACAGATTTTGTTTGCTAGCAGTTGAGGGAAACACCCAGGAGATGAAATCTTTTGAACTTAGTAATCTGTGCACAGAAGTTTGGCCGTCCGTCCGAGAGATCGGATGGCCAAGCGAGGAACCTGGGAGTGGGATAAGTGTCAGCGCCTTGAAGATTATTGCTACGCAATACATCCAAATGATCAATGGATATATTCCGCAGCATGGGCGCGAATGGTTGCAGAGGGGTGTGGTGGGCTGGCCCAAAGTGTCGTGAGAAGAAGATTTGCTTTGCAAACAGAAGAGTAGAGAAAAGTCCTCCGGTGCTCCCAGCGGAGCCAGAAGAGCTCCTCCCGCTAAGGAGGAGAGAGAGGGAGAGATTTTGTGCCCCAACCGGAGCCTGGGGAGCAGCCCCAGCGTCCCCGTTTCCAGCCAGCCCCAGAGCCCCCGTCCAAGCTCCAGCCATGTTCCCCACCCTTGGGACAGGCTCGGCCGTCCAGATGACGTCAACGGCCGTGACGCATACTGAGGCGGTCCCCGCTGTTCCAACTGCGCCAATCCAGATCGTCCCCGCCCCGTCATTCCCAGCAAGTCCAGGACTCTTTCCTCCTCTTGCTGCGCCAATCCAGTTCGTCCCCGCCCTGTCGCTCCCAGCGAGCCCGGAGCTGTTTCCTGTTCCCGGTGCGCCAATTTCAACTCCAGTAAATTCACCACAGACTTTACAATTCGAATTAGAGCGACTAGCAGATGCAGGTTCAAGCGGGACAGTTCCGGCTGCCAATGCAGCGTCCCAGCCTGTGCTAGCTCCTCCGTTTCACTTCCCAACCACAGTGGCATGCCCGGTTTCCCCCCCAGGAAGGGACCTGCCCCACGAAGAGCCGCCTGCCTATCAGGCCCCTCTTTCCATGAAGATTAATTACCCCCTCGAAGAAGCCAGAGAGATAGAGAGAGAGGCGAGACGTCCACCCCCTCCTTCTGGTCGGATGACAGCGCGTCCCCGAGGCAGAGAGAGGGAGGAAAATGAGAGCCCCGAAGCTGCAGGGAGGCTGGCAACGCCACCCTTGCAAAGGCGAAGGAGCAGTTCCGTTGACACCGTAGGAACCATAGGGGGCTCTCCAGACCCACCTAGAAGAAGACATAGTGTGGGAAGGACTGCTTCTCCAATGAGGACCAGAAGCCACGCGAGGGGCCAGGAAGCAAGGGAGGAAGGAAAGGTGGAAAGAGGGGCACTACAGTGTCCTATACGGCAGGTCCCGCTTCTGGATGCCCACAACCGGGTCCAACAAGCTTATCAGATTGTCCCGTTTTCTAGTTCGGACATTTTTAATTGGAAACATAACACCCCCCCCATATTCTGAACAGCCTAGGGCGATGGGGGATCTTCTGGAAGGAGTTATGGCCACTCATGACCCCACCTGGTGGGATTGTAAACAACTTTTAAATGCCCTTTTTACGGCGGCAGAGAGAAGGTGCATCATCAACCAGGCCAGGTTGATAGCACAAGAGGGACATGGACAGATAGAAGCTGTGGCATTTGGAAATATTAGGTTCCCGGTAGAACAAGACCCGGGGTGGAATCCGAATATTGCAGAACAGAGGGACAGAATTAGAGACTTTCAGCAAATCCTATTGCAAGCCATTAGAAAAGGCCCTCCCCGGCCTTCCAGTATCCAAAAGATTCAAGGGGTCCAGCAGGACAAGGTTGAGACCCCTGTTGCTTTCCTTGAGCGTTTGGAGGAAGCTTATCGAAAATATAGCCCTTACAACCTAGAAGAGAATGATGGGAGGGTTGCCCTCACACAATCCTTCATTTCCCAGTCATCCTCAGACATCAGAAAGAAAATACAGAAGCAGCCAGGGTTTTTGGGCAAGAATTTAACTGAACTGTTGGCCATTGCTGATCAAGTGTTTATGGCAAGGGAGCAGGTGGAGGAGGAGAAGAAGGATAAGAAGAAGAGAGAGGGATATAGAGTTTTGGTGAGCATGTTTGAGGAGAGGTCAGGAAGAGGAAGAGGAAGAGGAAGTAGTCGAGGAAGAGGGTCAGGAAGAGGACAGTCTACGTTGGTCGAAATCAGTGCGCCCGCTGTAAGAAAGAGGGCCACTGGAAAAGGGAATGTGTAGAAGAAATGTCAGAGGAAAGTGATGCAGGTGTGAAGAAAGTGACAAGTACAGCCAGAGGCTCAGGGAAGCCAAGGGGAAGAGGCAAAGGAAGTTATAAACCATATCAGAAAGCTGTTGTGGCTGCTGCCATGCAGGAGGAAGAAGAGGAAGACTCAGAGTGGGAAGATGAATGTTGAAAGATAGGCAAGGCTTTTCTGCTACTTGACCCAGAGGAGCCATTGATTGCCATAGATGTACAAGGTCAGCGTATAAAGTTCCTAGTAGACACAGGAGCGGATAAATCAGTAGTGAACAAGAAAATAGCACCCCTAGTGGTCAGCACATCAAGATTGTTGGAGTTTCAGGAAAACCACAAAAATGCCCTTTGTTACAACAAAGAAAGTGCAACATTGCTGGCAGAGAGGTGATGCATAAGTTGCTATATGTTCCAGATTGTCCCATTCCCCTTCTTGGGAGGGACATCTTGGCGAAGATAAGGGCAAGGTTGGAATTCTTGGAGACAGGCCAGTTGGAGCTTACAGTCCCACAGCAAGAAGAGTACAGATTGTTTAGAGTGCAACAAGTTATCAAGAAAGATACAGTTTGGTGTTGGGCAGAGACTCCCAGGGTTTGGGCTGAAGATAATGAGCCAGGAATGGCGATAAATGTTGCGCCTGTTATAGTTGAGATAAGGACTGGTCAGCTTCCCGTGAGAAAGGCCCAATACCCGATTAGCAGGGATGCTGTGGAAGGAATCCAAGAAGAGTTGCAAAGATTGTTGCGTCATGGGATCATTGTCCATTGTGAGTCAGCTTGGAATTCGGCCCTTTTGCCTGTCCGCAAATCAGATGGGAAATATCGCATTGTGCAAGACCTTAGAGCTGTCAATCAAGCTACAGTGACCCTAACTGCTGTGGTTCAAAATCCATATGTAATGATGAGTCTAATACCAAGTACCGCTGCCTGGTTCTCTGTATTGGACTTACGTGATGCATTCTTCTGCATTAGACTAGCCCCTGTTTCACAACCCATCTTTGCCTTCCAATGGGAGACCCCAAAGGGAGGACAAAGACGTCAGGCAACATGGACGAGATTGCCTCAAGGTTATAAAAACAGCCCTACGGTTTTTGGGCAGGCCTTAGCTCAGGATTTGTCAGAATTTGAAATTCCAGAGACTGAGGGTTTTTGGCTTCAATATGTAGATGACCTGTTGGTCGGGACTAAGACTAAAGAAGGGTGTGAGCATTTCACTCTAAGACTGTTGAAAATGCTGGAAGAGAAGGGGTACAAAGTGTCCAAAAAGAAAGCACAGTTGTGTCAAAAGAAAGTTAAATATTTAGGCTTTGGCCTGACCCAGGGAAGTAAAGTGTTGGAAGTTGAAAGAAAGGAAGTTATTTGTGCCATTCCAACCCCCAAAGACAGAAGACAGACAAGAGAGTTTCTAGGAACCACTTCTTATGTAAGACATTGGATTCCTAATTATGCTGTCATTGCAAAGCCATTGTATCAAGCCACCAGAGGGGGTAACAAGGATCCCTTTGAGTGGACTGAAAGTTGTGACCAGGCTTTCCAGATGCTGAAAGAAGCTGTAATCTCACCACCTGCGCTAGGGCTGCCAGATTTGGAGAAGCCGTTCTATCTCTTTGCTGCAGAAAGAGATGGGACTGCTATAGGGGTTTTGACACAGTTTCTAGGTACATGGCAACGCCCTGTAGCTTATCTGTCCAAGCAGTTAGACACGGTTGCCAGGGGCTTCCCCTTGTTTGAGGGCTGTTGCAGCTGCGGTGGATTTAATTCGAGAAGCCACCAAGCTTACACTTGGGAAAGCACTCACAGTGAGGGTTCCACATCATGTAAAAGCACTTCTAGATTCCAAAGGTCCCCGCTGGCTAACAAATGAACGACTGACTAAGTATGAGGGTGTCTTGTGTAACAACCCCCCTCGTTACCCTGGAGATGTGTCCAATGTTAAATCCGGCAACTCTTTTGCCTAGCCCTTCAAATATATCAGAACATGACTGCATTGAGACAATGGATTTAGTCTATTCCAGTAGGCCAGACTTGCGTGATTTCCCTTGGGAACAGGTAGAATTAACCCTATACACGGATGGATCCAGTTTTATAAGAGAGGGAGTGCGTTATGCCGGCTATGCTGTTGTCTCCTGGGAGGATGGGGTGCTCAAAGCGGAGCCCCTACCTCCTGGAACATCGGCCCAACTGGCTGAGCTGATTGCATTGACTCATGCTTTAAAACTGGCCGAAGGGCAAAGGGTTAATATCTATACAGATTCCGCGTTTTGCGTTTTTAACGCTTCATTGTCACGGGGCATTGTGGAGGGAAAGAGGCTTCTTGACCTCGGCTGGAAAGGCTGTCAAATATGCAGATGCTATGTTAGATTTGTTGGATGCTGTTTGGCTTCCTAGTAAAGTGGCTTTGATGCACTGTAAAGCACATCAAAAGGGGAATGATCCGGTGGTTCAGGGAAACAGGCTAGCGGATCTGACTGCCAAAGAGGTAGCTACTCAGAAGTACACACCTGTAATGTTAAATCTCACTGACTCAGAGCCCAAAGTGGAGAAATGCAATTACACTAGAGAGGAAGAGGAATGGGCTTTGAGTGAGGGTGGAGATTGGGAAGATAATTTCATAAAGATGCCAGACAACCGCGTATTTGTTCCTAAGACAAAAGCGTGGCACATAGTACAGTTCTACCATGAGAACACACACCTAGGGAAAAGCGCCCTGGCAGCGCTCCTAGAAAGACAGATGTACATCAACGGATTGCACAGCCTGACGTCCTTGGCTGCAAGAAGGTGCTGGACATGTGCAAAGAATAACCCAAGAGAGGGGCCTTTGAAAGCGCCTGGGATACAGTATCAAGGGAATTGGCCCTTTGAAGTGTTAGTTACTGACTTTACAGAAATGCCAATGAGCGGAGGCTTCCGCTATTTGTTGCTTTTTGTAGATTCTTACACGGGTTGGATTGAAGCTTTTCCTACACGCACGGAGAAGTCAGCGGAGGTAGTGAAAGGCCTCATGAAAGACATTATTCCTAGATTCGGCATGCCTTTGCAGATAGGCTCAGATAACGGGCCTTCATATGTACACCACGTGGTCCAGGGACTGTGTAAGCTGCTGGGGATCACGTGGCGTCTTCATTGTGCTTATCACCCGCAATCTTCTGCCAGGGCAGAAAGAGCAAATCGAACTTTAAAGAACTGTTTAGCAAAGATTTGCCAAGAGACTAAATTGAACTGGAGAATGGCGTTACCCCTGGCTCTCCTGAGAGTCAGGTGTACACCGCATAAGAAGACAGGCTTGTCACCATTTGAAAGACTGTATGGCAGGCCTCCTTTGAACTTAAAGCCAATGTGTGGACAGACTTCTGACAGTCATGTGTTAGGACATCAACAGACTTTGCAAGATGTTCAGATGCTAGGGAAACAGCTAGAGAAACTCAGTCAATACACTGCAGATTTGCGACCTCCTCTCCCGTCTACCTGTCTTCACTCTTTTTCAGTTGGCGAATCAGTCCTCGTAAAGGAGTGGAACCTGCGTCCGCTACAGCCGAGATGGAGAGGGCCGTATACCGTGCTTCTAAGCACACCAACAGCCGTCAAAGTCCAAGGTCTTCGCCCTTGGATACACTACTCGAGGGTAAAGAGGTCGCCGGTTGCTTTGGAGTCTTCCGTGGATCCAAGCAACCCCTTCGTCTCAGGATTACAAACACTTTGCAACGCCCTATTTAAGGGGCACTCAGACGGCCACAGAAGCGTCGTCTGATACCATCGCTCCCAATCCGGGAAATGGTGGTCCAACGCAAGAAAGATGGACAGAGCCAAAGGCCCTTTCATTGCGGTGGTGGCTATGCATCTTAATGGGACAGAGTTACAGGTGTAAGCACTCCGCAAGGGTCAGGACAGTGTTTGGATTCGTGGCTCTGATACTGACATTGTATGTTACTGGGACACATGGGGGTTGGGAGGAAAATATGTTTCACAAACTTGTAACTAATATGTCACATGAGTTAAGTTTAAATTCGTGCTGGCTTTGCAGCCAGGGGCCTTCAAGCCATAGGTCTGGTTGGCCTATAGTTCCATCTGGGTTGTTAACATTGGCAGGGTGGAATAGCACGAAAGGGAAGCAGGAGCAGGCGACAGGGACAGCAGAGAGGGTTTGGTTCAGAGTCACACATCGGGCCCCTGTGTCAAAAGCTGCCCTGTGTTTCAAATGGGAAAGGGAGGCACGTCCCTATTATGCAGGAAGTCAGAGAGATGGCATGTACCAGTTATTCAAACAGATTGAGCTAGGTTCCTATCCTGCTTGTGATCACATGATCACCGTACATGGCAGATACAGAGGACGCTGTGGTCTGAGGACAACAGGAGTGTGGACTTGGAGCTGGGAGGGCTCAAATTGCACCCACATCCTGTTTAGAAATCATCATGAAAATGCTATAGTGAACCTGGTTCAGAATTTACCTGCTAGACGTTTGGGTTACCGTGTCACTGGACTCCCAGAGGGAATAGTTTGGATCTGTGGAAGAGTGGCATTGCCTGTGCTCCCAGTTGTATGGTCTGGGATTTGCACCCTAGGTACCCTACAGCCAGGGGGCTTGAGGGTGCTTCCCAAAGAGGCTCATGTGACAAATCTATACTTACATGTCCAGAAACGCTCTTTGCGGATGTGCAGCGTTATGGATATGATTCTGGCAGAACTTATTTGACAGAAGGTCAGAAGATTCTAGCAATTGCAGTCCCTTGGGTAGGAGTGGCTTGGAACGTAAAGCAGTTACGTGTGTTATCTTATGATTTGGAGGCTTTGGCCAATGACACCCATGAGGGCTTGTCAATTTTACAGGAGGAAGTGAATTCTCTGGCCAGAATGGAAATGCAGCAAAAGCTGGCTTTAGACTACCTTCTCTCAAAAGAAGGCGGGTTCTGTGTTTGGTTAAACCAAAGTTGCTGTCATTTCGTAAATAAGACTGGAGAGATAGAGCTGGATTTGATTAAAATTCAGGGTGCTGCTAGGGGAATACAGAAGACTTATTCAGATGCAAGTAACTTTTGGGATACAGTGTTGAGCTGGTTGCCAAACTTACACTGGTTACGTTCTCTTGTGATGATAATCATTGTGGTGATCTGTTCAGTATTGATCATAATGTGCTGTCTGCCTATTATGCTCAGATGTTGTGCTACGGCAGTACAGAGTTCTTTGGAGGCAGTAAAAGGTGCACAAACTGTCACAACTGGAAAACCCGGGGTCTTACGAGACTGGAGGGTTGATTGGTCTAAATAACTAACTGTTCCAGATGTTGGTGTAGGAAACCCCTTGCGGTGGGTTTCCCACAAAAGAGAAATCCTGGAATGAAGCAGGTTTGGTACTTTTCCAAGCAAAAAGTACAGTCAGAGAGTGATGCTACCTGCGCGTCAACTCTGAAAAAGAGGGTTTTGGTGTCTGGAATCAATCAGGCACATGTTATAGAAGACTAACACCCTGATTAAATGCATTTTAATCCACTCTGTGCCAAGTTATACCATATATGTTAGATGAGTGGGAATATAGTGCAGTTGAGCTATGAAAGTTAATGGAATTTTTAGTGCTAATGGGAGAACATCATTGCGCATGACAGAGCCGGTCTGGTTTCACTGCTGGCAGGAAGCCCAGACCTAAAAGTTGCAAAGAGAGAACAAGGAGGCTCTGCATTGATAAGTTTGCCTGTGAGAAAGGAATACGTTTATAGATGGCTATTGTTCTCATTTTAGTGATGACAGAGAAATGATGTAAATGATTTGAATGATGTTTATTGGATTATTGAAATGTCATGTAACAACATTAATCACCAGCCAATTATGATTGTTTTAACCATAAAGAAGGGGTGGGTTTAACTGACTGGAATCCATTACAGTATAAATGCCTTTGTATGAAATGTATCGGGGTCCTTTGCCCTACCTACGGCTGCGTTCCGTAGGCAAAATACCCACCAGCTGGTGATAGAAAATAAACCTTTTGTTTTTCATCCTACTTCACAGTTGTCACGCGTTCTCCCTCTTCCTAGTATCCGCACGTTCGGGCAGCGTTGGTAAGGTTAACTTGGTACTTGGAGTTCTAGAACTCCCGGTTCTGCTTCAAAAGACCGATCAAGAACAAACTTGGCACACAAAGCCCCCATGACCCACTCTACATCCTGGTGAAGTTTGGAGGAGGGTGGACCACGGATGATGGGACTTGAAGTACCTCCACTCACTTTCCAAGAATGCTGTGACCCTCATCCAATGACTGATCAAGACCAAATTTGGCACACAGAATCCCCATGACCCACTCTACATCAGGTGCAATTTGAGGAGCATGGACCTATTGAAGGATTCAATAGGAAGCCAGTGCAGATCGCGCAAGAGTGGAGCTACGTGAGCGGATCTTGGGGCTCCTAAGAGCAGGCGCGCTGCTGCGGTCTGCACCAGCATGAGTTTCCGGATTGCCAACAAAGGCAGGCCAATGTACAGCGCATTACAGTAGTCGAGCCTCGAGATGACCGTGGCTTGGTTCACCGTGGCCAGGTCGCAGCGAGAGAGATAGGGGGCCAAACGTTTTGCCTGTCGCATGTGGTAAAGGCTGTCTTGCAGGCGCATGCATCTGCGCCTCCATGGACAGCTGGGAATCGGCCGAACCCCTAAGCTCTTAACCAAAGGCAGCGGGCATAGTGCCACGCCGTCGAACGTCGACAACTGGGTCTCCCCGGGCGGTCCAACCACAAGATCTCCGTCTTCACCGGGTTCACCTTCAACTTACTGGCTCGCAGCCATCCAGTTCTGACTTCTAGGCAGAGATGGAAATTATCGGTACAGATTCCACCCCAGCGTCCATCCTCAGAATGAGCTGGGTGTCATCAATGTACTGATGGCACTCCAGCCCAAAACTCCGTACCAATTGGGCGAGTGGTCGCATGTAGATGTTAAATAGCAGCGGGAGAGAATGGCCCCTGAGGAACTCCACAATGTGGGGCCCTCGGAGACCACCCTCCCCACTTCACTCGCTGCAGGCGGTTTTGGAGGAAGGAGGACAGCCAGTTGAGGCTGTCCCCTCCCCCGCCACTGCCAGGCGGTGTGTCAAAAGTTGGTAATCGGCCGTATCAAACGCTGCCGTGAGGTCCAATAACACGAGCAGCGCCGAACCGCCTCGGTCCAAGAGCCAACGGAGTAGGTCTGTGATGGAGACCAGGACGGTCTCTGTCCCATGGCCCGAACAGAAGCCGGACTGGAAGGGTCTAACTTTAATTACCTGTTGGGTTGTCTGCTCCACATTATCTTCTAAAAACCCTCTTATGACACACATTCTACCTCTGCTGCACCCAGTGTTATTTTTAAAATTTTAATAATTTACATTTGGCCCAGCCATAATGCTTTT
>JARBWK010002407.1:0-15185 GCA_030556195.1 Anolis apletophallus
AATTGCAGGCTCTTAAATTGAAATGTCATATCCCTTGGAATCCTGGGAATGCGAGGAACGAGGCCATCTCCGCCTTCGGAAGGTCCTGTGGCCTAGTCTGGTCAAATGGGATGGAAAGGGAAGAGAAGGAGCAGGCTTCTAATCTATGTGATTTCACAATGCTTGTGGGTATACGATATTTATGCTATTCCTTTGTGTAGATTTAGAGATATTTATTTATTGTGTCAGGAGCGAACCAAACCGTTGTATTGCATATAAAAACAAACCAAACAAAGCTTGCAAACTTGGCATTCTGTTAAATGTCCTTTGACCAGTAACTGGCCACTTGGAGTGCCTCTGGTGTTGCCATAAGAAGGTCCTCCATTGTGCATGTGGCTGGGCTCAGGTTGCCTTGCAGTAGGTGGTCTGTGGTTTGCTCTTTTCCCCGCTCGCATGTCGTGGATTCCACTTTGTGGCCCCATTTCGTAAGGTTGGCTCTGCATCTCGTGGTGTTAGAGTGCAGCCTGTTCAGCGCCTTCCAAGTTGCCCAGTTTGCTTTTTGCCCAGGAGGGGGTCTCTCATTTGGTATCAGCCATTGATTGAGGTTCTGGGTTTGAGCCTGCCACTTTTGGACTCTCGCTTGCTGAGGTGTTCCAGCGAGCGTCTCTCTAGATCAGGGCTGTCCAACTTTACAGGCCCAAGGGCCGGAATTCTGGTCACTGATCACCTGGGGGGCCGAAGGGTCTGCCTCCGCCCCCTCCCCAGCTCCGCCCCCTCCCCGGCTCCGCCCCCTCCCCGGCTCCACCCCCTCCCCGGCTCCAATGTACTTACAATTGACCTTGAGTTGTGGAGTTGTAGTTCACCTGCATCCAGAGAGCACTGTGGACTCAAATAATGATGGATCTGGACCACACTTGGCAGGAATACTCAATATACCCAAATGGGAACACTGGTGGATTTGGGGGAATGTTTCCTAATACCTTTGAGTTATTTGAGTCCACACTCAAATTGGGACACACCAAAAAAAACCCAAACCCCTCAATGCCGTCGCAGGGCTTGATGGGACCTCCTTTCCCAGCGGCGGGTGGAGGAGGCCCAAAGAGCTCCCTCCCTCCCTGAAGGGAAAACAAGCCGTGGGGGGCAGGCGCAAAGGAAGCCATGTTGCGCCCTGCAGCGGGAAAGGCAGCACAACAAGGGGAGGGGCGCGGAGGAGGGGAAGGAAGCGTCGCCAAGGAAACCACCGCTGAGGGACCCCTCCCCCTTCACCCAACGTCCCACTGTTTTTAGATTGATTGATTTCAGCCAGGCCCTTACCCATACTGCGGGAGCCGCCACAGGGCGAGCGCCAACGCCACCGCCATCCCCCGAAGAGCCCCGCTGGAGCCGAGGCCAAGCTCAGGCCGGCGCGGCGGCTCTCCCATCCGCGGGCGGGAAGCGAGGGCCCTCCACAGGGAGAGGACGGAGCCAGGAGGGGCTTTCCTGCCTCACTCCCCTCCTCCCTCTCTCTGAGGGAATGGGGGCTGGCCTGGAAGCAGCCACGAGAGAGGAGGAGGCGCACGCCCAGGCCGGCCGCAAATCCTGTGGGACCCGAGATTTCGGCAGCTATCGCGAGACTACGCAGCCACAAACGAAAAAGAAGCACCATTCCCTGACTTTTTACATCCTTCCCTCCCCCCCACCTCACTGTCCACTCCCTTTCTTTCCCTGCTATATCTCTTCCCCGCTTTCTCTTCCTTTCCCTCCTCTCCTTCTACATTTTTTCCTACCTCTACCTACTTACCCTGCTTTTTAATTTTACTGTATATGATAAAACAATTCAATAAAAATCATTTATAAAAAAAAGGAAAAAAAGAAAAAGAAGCACAATTAAAGCAAAAAAATAAATCTGCGAAGCCCACCTCCTCCAAGGGGAACTCAACCACCTCAACTGGGCTTTACAGGCCAAGGGAGACTCCACCAGAGACATCAGAAGAGCAGCAAGACAAAGGACACACCCCGGGAGTCAAGACAAAAGATCCACCCAGAGGGAAAGGGTTCTTGCCAGACATCAAGGGAGCCACTGACCGCTTAGGGAAGCTGATGAAGAAGCACCACCTACAAACTATCTACAGACCCACTAAGGAAATCCAACAAATATGACATTCAGCAAAGGACAAGAGGATCCTCTCACCTCTGTGGGAGTCGACTGTATACCATGCAGCTGTGGACAAGAAGTTTCCAGAGGGACCCCCAAACGCAGCAGCATTCCCCCAAACACGAATCAAGGAACATGAAAGGCACTGCAGGCTAATTCAGCCTGAGGAGTCAGCCATAGCAGAGCACCTGATGAACCAATCGGGACTCAGCTAATTATTTGAGATCACAGAACTACTGGGCCACTTGGACAACCAACATGTCAGGCGACACGGAGAAGCCATTGAAATCCACCAAAAGCATGTGGACGATTTCAACCAAAAGGACGAAACCATGAAAGCGAACGAAATCTGGCTCCCAGTAACAGTAAATAAAGAGCAAGAATCAGAAAACAGGGGAATTCCAGGCATGAATCAATCAGGGCAAGCAAACACCTCCCAACAAAGGACTCCTCCAGGCAGGAACAAGCCAGCCTTTGAAGCTGCAAGGCCATTCAATGCTACTCAAGGTGGTCAATTGCTACATTCACACTGGCCTCAAACAGACAAGAGTTCTTTCTCCCACCCTGGACATTGCACAGATATATAAACCTCACTTGCCTGGTTTCCAGAAAAATTCACAACCTCTGAGGATGCCTGACATAGATGTGGGTGAAATGTCAGTAGAAGATGGTGCAGGAACAAGGCCATACAGCCCGTAAAACTCCCAGCAAGACAATCAAAGCACCTTCAACAGATGGCCATCCAGCCTATGTTTAAAAGCCGCCAAGGAAGGAGCCTCCACCAGACTCCAAGGCAGAGAGTTCCACTGTTGAACAGCTTTTTGTGGCCGGGAAGTCCTTTCTAAGGTTCTGGTGGAGTTTCGTTTTCTGTCATTGCTCCAAGTCCTGGTCTCCAGGGCAGCAGAAAGGAAGCCTTCGCTCTTTTCTTTATGACACCCTTTCAGATATTTACACATGGTTATCATGTCTCCTCTCAACCTTCTCTTCTGCAGGGTAAACACACCCAGGTCTTTGAGTCGCTCCTTAGAGGGATTCAGGGTCTCCAGACCTTTATTGCCCTCCTCTGGACACGTTTCAGCTTCAAATATGGTGCTCAGAATTAGACACAGTATTCCAACTGGGGTCTGACCATAGAGGGGCACTGTGACTTCCCTTAATATAGACCAGGTTCATTTGAGTGTATCCATCTGAGGGTAGGTGACCAGGACGGAATCACTTCATCATCATCATTACTTTATTTCTTATTAATCGCCCTCCATCAAGATGCTCCAGGCGATTTACACAGAAACAGTAAAACAAGATAAAACATACACAATTTGTGAAAATAGAGGTTAACATTACATATTTATTTATTAATTTATTATTCCGACTTGTATACTGCCACTCCCCGAAGGCTCGGAGTGGTTTACAACAGCCAAAAAACAGGGTACATACATACAATACAGTTAAAATAACAGAACGCAAGTAGCAGAGTCTCGATCAGCAGAGTCCAAAAAGAAATGTTTTGCACGCCCTCCGAAAGGAAGGCAGATCTCGAATAGCTCGCATTATTTTCTGCAAGGCATGCCACAAATTTGGTGCCGCGATCGTGAAAGCTCTGTGCCTGGTGGACGATAAGTGGTAGGTCCGAATATTGCGGACTTCAAGCAGGTTTTGGTCTTCAAATGATCTACTGAAAAGCCAGGTCTTGAGAGCCTGGGTGAAAGGGCGCAGGTCGCGCATAGCTCTCATATACGGAGGCAATGAGTTCCACAGTGCTGGGGCAGAGATAGAAAAGGCCCCATGCCTCGTACTAGTAAGACGTGCTTCTCTGGGATCTGGAATGTAAAGCTGATTGTGTTGGGAGGGTCTAAGTGACCACTGATGGCCATAAGAAGAAAGACGGTCTCTGAGATATATTGGACCCTGGCCATACAGGGCCTTAAAAATCAGGACCTGTGTCTTATAAAGACTACGATATTCTGTTGGCATCCAGTTCAACCGTTGAAGAGCTGACGTTACACGGCATTTCAAGGGGGTTAGTGTAAGCAGCCTAGCTGCCATGTTATGGACAATGCGGATCTTCTGAGTCACAGACCTAGGAAGGCCAGAACAGGGATTCTGTTAGTGTACCCACCACCCCGCTGCACTAGCGTTTCCCTGCCTGAGCTAGCCGGGGTGATCTTGGGCCTGGCGTTGGAGTCCCAAGGGTTTATAGTGCTGGGGGACCTCAAGGTTTATGCAGAGACCACCCTGTTGGGAGCAGCTCAGGACTTCTTGGCCACCATGCCAACCATGGGACTGTCCCACCTCTGACCCTACCCACAGAGCTGGGCACACTCTCAACTTCGTTTTCTACCAAGATGGAAGGTGGTGGTGTGGAGGAGCCGGTCATAGCTCCGTTGCCATGGCTCCGTTGCCATGGATTGACCAGCGCCCCCTAATCTCTGCAGGGACGGAGGACGCATTAGAATGGTCCACCCCAGGCTTTAGCTCAGGGGCCCTCAAAATTTTTAAATAGAGGGCCAGCTCACAGTCCTGCAAACTGTTGGAGGGCCAGATTATGATTTGAAAATAGCATGAATGAATTCCTATGCACACTGCACATATCTTATTTGTAGTGCAATTTTTTTAAAAAAAACAATACAATAATGAAAATGAAGAACAATTTTTAGAAATATAAACTTATTAGTATTAGTATTACAATGGGAAGCGTGGATCTTCTTTTGGCTGATGAGATAGGGTTGTTGTTGTTGTTTTGTGCTTTCAAGTCATTTCAATCTTCGGTTGACCCTTAATGAGGGCCGGGTAAATGATCTTGGAGGGCTGTATCTGGCCCTCGCGCCTTAGTTTGGGGACCCCTGCTTTAGCTGGTTAAAATAATGGATAAAGTGAAATAATCACCCTCTTCTCAGCTTAGAAGGTCGCAGTCTAAGATTTGGGTGGCATGCTTAGTATTATTATTATTATTATTATTTATTGGACTTCTTAGCCATCACTCCCAGGTGGCTCGGGGCGGCTCACAAGTTCAAGGATTGCAGGATACAGTAATGCATAAAAACAGTAAAACAATAAAACCGCAACAACAGTACAACACAACAATAAAACAGTTAAGAATTACATTGAGCAACAGTATTTGCTCGACCAATATGTACAGTATCTAGACTGACTCAGTTACAAAAGCCTGCCGAAATAGCCAGGTCTTGCAGGCTTTCCGGAAGGCCAGAAGGTCGCGGAGCGGCAGGGAATTTCAAAGCCTGGGGGCAATGATGGAAAATGCCCTTCTCCTCGTTGATATGAGGCAGTAAGCTTTGGCGCTCAGAACCAATAGAAGATCTTTGTCTTCCGATCTCAGTGATCTCATGGGACAGTATGGGACAGTATGGGGTAAGGCAGTCCCTCAGGTACACTGGCCCCAGACCATACAAGGCCTTGAAAGTCAGAACTAACACTTTGAAGGTGATTCGGAATTCAATAGGCAGCCTGTGCAATTCCTACAACACAGGTATAACACGGTGGCCCACAGGCGTGCCTGTGAGCACGTGGGCTGCGGCATTTTGCACTAGCTTAAGTTTCCGGGTCACCAACAAAGGAAGGCCAATGTAAAGAGCGTTACAGTAGTCCAATCTTGAGATGACTGTTGCTTGGATCACCGTGGCCAGATCGCGGCGGGTCAGGTAGGGGGCCAGCTTCCGAGCCTGGCGGAGGTGGAAAAACGCAACTCGGCTGACCATGGAGACCTGGGTCTCCACGGCGAGCCAAGTGTCCAGATGGACTCCAAGGCTTTTTACAGAAGACGACGGGCATAAAGCCACGCCGTCCAGGGTTGGTAGCTGGAGATCCCTACCGCCCGGATGACCTAGCCAAAGGATCTCCGTCTTCGCTGGATTCACCCTCAACCTACTGGCTCACAGCCATCCAGTGACGGCCTCAAGGGAAAGATGGAAATTATCGTACTATCTCTGGTACGAAAAGATTAGGCTAAACAAAGATTTCAGTAATCTGCTTGCAATCTGGAAGAGATATAAAGGAGGGATGGACAGAAAAACCTTGATGGTTACGCCCATTAGAAGCGGTCCAAAAGCCAATATTCAAGGACAAAATAAAATCCTTTAGGGAAAAAGATCGTTTGAACCTAACAGGAAGAGAAGAGCTAGGCATCAACAATTGGTTTTGGTGTCATCAATTGACATTCGTAAAAGATGCTCCTAAAGTAGGGTTTGAGGAAAAGAAATCTAAACGGGAGTGCATTTTCAATACGGGAAAGAAGGGCTTAATCTCCAGATGATATGAATACATCCCAGAGGCCAATTTAGAAGACAATAGATTCAAGCCAGTCATGGTCTCTTGGGACTGAGACTTGGGAGGAAACATAGAAGAGAAATGGGAGTCTCGCTGGAAACATTGCAGGGACCATTAGAGAGAGAGAGAGAACTTAATACAATTTTTTATACAGAAGCGATATAACCCCAGAGTGACTAGCTAAAATGGGCAAATCCCATAGAGGGGATTGCTGGAGACGTGACAACAAAAGTGTACCCTTTTCCATGCCTGGTGGTCATGCCTGATAGTATCTGTCAGAATATCATGGTTTCTGGTGTGAAAATTGCTTCTAGTTTAAACTGTATAGTTTCAGAAATGCATGAGTGAGAACAAGAGAGATGTATAGAATTGGTAGAGTGCCACTTTTGGACTTTCCTGTGCAAACCGGAAAAGAAGGCTGGAATGTGCTTGGTGCAGTGCGCTGAGATGTGAACGGACAGGACTGGAGAATGTAGTGCACATATTTTGTAAATAAAGATACTGTCCCACTTTCCTTGGAAGCTGAATTGACCAGTCCGGTGTTTTTCCAACTTTGTGCCTTCAAGAAATTCCTTGCAAGGTCGAAGCAGCAGAGATAAGAACGGTGATTTATCTCAACTTTTCGTGACAGTATAAAAAATTTGGAAAGGTGTAGTTATGGAAACAAATAATGTGCTCACCAATAATGTATACGAAATTCCAGCCATGTCTATTTAGAGAGAGTGTGAATGGGGGAGATGAAGAATTTTGCCAATCCGGTTTTCTGGCAGCAAGAATTGTTACAGCTAAATCGGGAGGGAGAAAGAGAACTACTTCAGAGAAATTGCAGAGCAAATTACTTACTTATTTAGGCGGTCCCTCGTTGTCCCGAGTTAGATTCTCCTCAAGTTCGGTGTACTGGCGGTGGGTCCGTAGGTGACTCTGGAGCCCTATTCTTGACCCCCATGTTATCCCACAGTGAGGGCATCGGTTTACAGACGGAAGGCGGCCCCAGTCGGGGTTGGCTTGATGCGCCTTCCTCTTGGCACATTTCTCTCTTTCGCCCTCCATTCGTGCCTCTTCAAATTCTACAGCACTGCTGGTCACAGCTGACCTCTAGCTAGAGCGCTCAAGGGCCAGGGCTTCCTAATTGTCTGAGTCTATGCCGCACTTTTTAAGGTTGGCTTTGAGCCCATCTTTAAATCTCTTTTCCTGCTCACCAACATTCCGTTTTCCGTTCTTGAGTTCGGAGTAGAGCAACTGCTTTGGGAGACGGTGGTCAGGCATCTCTGCTTCATTTGGTCCAGCGGAGTTGTTGGCGGAGGACCACCACTTCACTGCTGGTGGTCTTTGCCTCTTCCAGCACACTGACATTAATACAGTTCCTTATGTTGTGCTGACTCCCAACCATAAAATTATTTACGCTGCTTCTTCACGACTACTTCACAACTTTAATTCTGCTACCGTTATGAATCGTAATGTAAATATCTGATATGCAGTTTGTGTTTTCATTCACTGGACCAAATTTGGCACAAATACCCGAAACGCCCAAATTTACATACTGAGGCAATCCCTCGTAGTTGAAGGACGATGATCTTCCAGATGTGGTGTCTTGGCGGTGGGTCTGTAGGTGGCTGTGGAGCCCTATTCTTGACCCGCATGTTCTCCCGCATTGAGGACATTGGTTTTCAGATGGCAGTGATCTTCACTGCCCAAATTTTCATACCGGTGGGGTTGGGGGGAGTGACTTTGTGGTTTGGGAGTTGTAGTTACTGTGATTTATAGTTCACCTTCAATCAAAGAGCATTCTAAACTCCACCAACGATGAAATTGAATCAAACTTGGGACACAGAACTCCCATGACCAACAGCAAATACTGGAAGGGTTTGGTAGGCATTGACCTTGAGCTTTTGAGTTGTAGTTCACCTACCTCCAGAGAGGACTGTGAACTCAAGCAATGATGGATCTGGGCCAAACTTGGTACGCATACTCAGTATACCCAAATGTGAACACTGGAGGTGTTTGGGGAGAATAGACCTTGACATTTGGAAGTTGTAGTTACTGGGATTTATAGTTCACCTGCAGTCAGATACTGCACCAAATCTGGCACATTACCTACATGCTCTATGTCGAACCAATCTCACTTACAGTGCAATGTGTTAACATATATTATTGAGCACAATCAGTTATATAGCCCTTACAAACAATCTTTGGGCATCAAGACGCAAACATCCAGTCTGTGTACCCCTATGGGTAATCCGGAGCCAATTCACTCAATGGATTGGGGACCAAGTCGAAGGGGAGTCTTCGGAGTAGAGTGAGCTGGCAACTGCTCGATGGGCAGGCACTCACGGCAAGAGGTAACGACGCCAGAAGGCCGTTCGCGTTACCACGCTTCCTCAGGGTGCAGGGGTCTTTTAGCCGCTCCTCCCCGGTATTATAGTCTTCAACTCTAGACTCAGGGTCCAAACGGAAGGTAGCTAGGTATGGAATAGCATAGAGTGAACACTATGAACGAGACGCTTTATCCCTCGCTCATAATCTGAGACACAGAGGATACCCAGGGCAAGTTATCCAGCAAGCCAAACGCAAAGCAGACTCAATCCCGAGAAATAGACTGCTCCACAAAGAAAGCAATAACACTACACCCAAACTGGTATGGCCCTCACACTCACACCGCATTCGAGGCAAATACAGGGCATAGTGAGGAAATTCTGGCCACTAGTATCTGCCATACCAGGATTAGAAACCCCTCCTTGCGTTGCATACAAACGCACGAAAAACCAGAGAGAATATCTCATACATAGCAACCATGTAGTTACACCTAGAACACAGGTACCTAACCCTGGCACTAAAAAATGTGGAGGATGCCCAATTTGCCCCTTACTTATAGCGGGCAATACTATCCAAAATAGAAGAACAGGCAGAACACTTCATCTCAGAGATGAAATAATCTGCACCTCCACTGGGGTGATTTATGCTATCTTGTGTAGTTGTGGATGCAACAGATATTATACTGGGATGACATCCAGAAGTCTGAAAGTCCGGATTATGGAGCACCTTTCGAGAATAAGGTGTGGCTCCACTGATTCAGAATTTTACCAACACTGTGCCCAAATGAAGATAGATCAACAAACATTGAGAGTAATAGGGTTAGAAAAGGTACATTTCCCCCCCGACTGCGATAAACAGAAGGTACTATTGACTGTAGAAAGAAAGTGGATTTTATTATTATCATGCGAAACTCCATTCGGATTAAATGAAATGTTATCGGTCCAAACTTTGCTCTTGTAACACACCTGCGCCGCTTTAACCAATAGCTATTTAAACTGCTTAACCCATTAACCCGGTGCTGATTCCAGCCCGGGAGGACATTCGCACCAGCGATTTGTAAAAAGAAGCGCTAACGCGGTATGTACTGATGGAAACTGAAACTGCGTTTATATACTGATGTATTGTATATTATAATGTATGTACTATCTAGCCATGTAGCACCATGTTCACTCTATGCTATTCCATACCCAGCTACCTTCCGTTTGGACCCTGAGTCTAGAGTTGAAGACTATAATACCGAGGAGGAGCGGCTAAAAGACCCCTGCACCCTGAGGAAGCGTGGTAAACGCGAACGGCCTTCTGGCGTCGTTACCTCTTGCCGTAGGTGCCTGCCCATCGAGCAGTTGCCAACTCACTCTACTCCGAAGACTCCCCCTTCGACTTGGTCCCCAATCCGTGAGTGAATTGGCTCCGGATTACCCATAGGGGTACACAGACTGGATGTTTGCGTCTTGATGCCCAAAGATTGTTTGTAAGGGCTATATACCACAGGAGCCAGGAACGGCGGCGCCCGCACGTCCCCCATCTCGGAACAGCCCCGGGGTGCCGAACTACAGTTCCCAGAAACCTCCGCGGCCGGAAGTAGGCCACGCTGGGCTACTTCCGGCCGCGGAGGTTTCTGGGAACTGTAGTTCGGCACACCGGGGCTGTTCCGGGATGGGGAATGTGCGGGCGCCGCCGTTCCTGGCTCCTGTGCTTCCTCTTAGGCGTCCTCCAGCGTTGTCGAGGGGCTGTCAGCCCCGGGGGCCGCGCCAGGACCCAGGAGGTGTGGCCGGTGTTGTGGCTGGCTCTTCCGCGGCCTCCTCGCTCGCTTCCCAGGTGGTCCCGCTGGCGCCCGAGCAGGCCAGGCCCGGGAACGGCAGGGAGACGGGCGAGGAGGCCGAGGCAGCAGAGGAGGAGGGGGCCACGACACAGGCCGCACACCACCGGCGGAGAGAGAGAAGGTGAGTTATAGAGAGAGAGTGAGAAAGACAGAGGGGGGTAGAAAGACTGAGAGAGAAAGAGAGAGGAATATAAAGAGGGGGAAATGAGAGAGAGAGAGAGGGGGTATGAGAGGGGGGAATTACAGACTAAGACAGAGAGAGAAGGGGAGTGAGAGAGTGAGAGAGAGGAGGGGAAATATAGAGGGAGGGAGGGATTGATAGATAGGGATAGAGAGAGTGAGTGATAGATAGAGAAAGATTGGGTGATACAGACTGAGTGAGTACAGAGAGATAGACACAGAGAAAGCAAGTGATAGAGTGTGTGATGGAGAATAATATACAGAGAGACAGACAGTGATAGATAAGGATAGGGATAGAGAGAGAGACAGACACAGGAAGTTACAGAGAGAGAGATAGGTAGATAAGGAGAGAGAAAGAGACACAGAGAGAGATAGACTGAGATAGACTGGGAGACACACAGAGAGAGAGAGAGACATGGCACACAACCCCCACCATGCATGATGGGACTTGCAGTACCACCATGGAAAATGGGATTTGTAGTACTTCAAAACCCATCATTCCCCACAGACCACTGCGGCCCAGAACCAAGACCCATAAAGACCCAACTTGGCACACCCTGCCCCCATGACCCACACTCCAACCAACTGCAGTTCAGAGGAGGCCACACCGTGGATGATTGGACTTCCTCGCATCTCCTAAAAAGGGCACAGCAACGCGTGCCGGGTACAGCTAGTACCTTTATAAAACGGAATGTTTGTATGTGTGTATGCGGAGGGCGGGAGGGCAGAAGGGCGGAAGCAGCCACTTTCACAGGCCAGGGCGGATATGTGGCAGCCACTTTCACAGGCCACAGCGACCAGCGCGGGTGATGGACCTGCACCAAACTTGGTACACATAACCCCCCCTAACCCCCTTTACGTCCTGGCACGGGTCGGGGGGACATGACCCACGGATTATGGGATTTGTAGTACTTTCCAACACTTTGGTTCCCACAGACCACTGAGGCTACCAAAAAGGACCAATACAGACCACACTCAGCACACACAGCCCCCATGGCCCACTCTACGTCCTGGTGCAGTTCGGAGGAGGGTGGGCCATGGATGATGGGACTTGAAGTGCCTCTACTCACTTCCCAAGTCCGCTGCAACCCTCATCCAATCAGTGATCGAGACCAAACTTGGCACACATAACCCCCATGACTGCCTTCACGTCCTGGTGAGGTTCGGGGGAGGACTGATGATGGAATTTGTAGTATTTTCACACCCCTCTGTTCCCACAGACCACTGTGGCCCCCAAAAAACACTGAGAAAGTCCACACTTGGCACACAGAGCCCCAGTGACCCACTCTACATCCTACTGAAGTTTGGAGGGGGACAGAACATGGATGATGGGACTTGCAGTACCTTCCCTCACTTCCCAATCCTGCTACAAACCTAATCCAATGACTGATCAACACCAAATTTGGCACACAGAGCCCTCATGACCCACTCTACAGCCTGGTGCAGTTTACTGTGAGACGGACCACGGATGATGGGACTTGAAGTACCTTCACTCACTTCCGAAAAACAATGCATCCCTCATCCATTCACCAATACAGACCAAACTTAGCACACAGAGCCCCCATGACCCAATCTACATCCTACTACACTTTGGGGGGAGGGGCGGATAGAGATGATGGGACTTGCACTAACTTCAGTAATTTCATGATACCACTGCAACTCCCAATAATGATGGATCAAGACCAAACTTGGCACACAGAGCCCCCATGACCCACTCTACATCCTGCTGCGCGTCTCAAATAACCCGGGCAGGGCCGGGTCCCCAAGCTAGTATATGTATATAACAGATATAGTATCATAGATTTGAAAGGCACCTCTAAAGAAGGAGAGTTACATGTTCTAGAGCAGTGTTTTTCAACCTTTTTTGAGCCTCGGCACATTTTTTACATGTACAAAGTCCTGGGCCACACCACCAACCAAAATGACACAAAATGACACTCTAACACAGCAATACATATAGTTAATATGTTTTTAAATGTATTTATACACTCAGCGTGAAACCTGGGCCTGTTTCGATGAACACAACAAAGATATCCTGGCAGGAATGGCAGGAAAGCCGGCTGGAAAGAGAGCAGCCAGTCGGAAGCACACTCTGAGGCAGAGAGTTCCACTGCTGAACCGCTCTCACAGTCAGGAAGTTCTTCCTAATGTTCACCCTCCTACACAGACATGCTTCCCTGTGATGTTTGCTTTTCTGCCTGCGCTGTTGTGCTCTCTCTTTTCGCTCTCTCTCTCGCTATATATAAATGTAATGTTTATTTGTGGGATTAATATAACTCAAAAACCACTGGACAAATTGCTGCCAAATTTGGCCACAAAACATACTAATACTAACCCAAGGAGGGGCCATCAATCAAAAAATTGATTTTGTCATTTGGGAGTTGTAGTTGCTGGGAGTTATAGTTCACCCGCAATCAAAGAGCATCCTGAACTCCACCAATGATGGAATGGAATCAAACTTCCCACACAGAACTCTCATTACCAACAGAAAGTACTGAAAGGGTTTGCTTGGAAATTGACCTTGAGTTTGGAAGTTGTAGCTCACCTACACCCAGAGAGCACTGTGGACTCAAATAATGATGGGTGGGCCTCATGAGGAGGGGGACACTCCACCCCTTTCTGACCATCCCTCCGCTCACCTCAGTCTCTCTGCCGGCCTTTCCTCCATGATGGCAATGCAGCGGTAGAGAGAGAGTGTGTGAGAGCGAGGGAAAAGCGTGCTGCTCAGAGGAACCGCCCCCTCGCCCCACACTTGAGCGAGGGCAAGGGAAAGAGTGGGCCGGGGCGAGGAGGAAGCGGCCTCTGGCGCTGCCGCTACTTTTCATTCAGACTCTGAGGGGAAGGATGGCATGGACGATTCGGGCAAAGACTGGAGGAGGCACGGGAACAACAGCAGGGAGAGGAACAACAATCACAACAGCAGCAGCAGCCATAGCAGCCTCCTCCTTCTCCCACGGCACACCTGATGTTCGCTCACGGCACACTAGTGTGCTGCGGCACAGCGGTTGGGAAACACTGTTCTAGAGTAGACAAACCAGACAGTCTCTACATCAACACTGATAAAGAAATAACAAAAATACTTTTTACCCACAAGCATAAAGTAATTACATTAGAAACGAACAGTTTTTCATTACTTTATTTTCCAGATCAACAGACGGCCACAGCAACGCGTGGCAGGGAACTGCTAGTATATGTATATAATATAATATAGTAGTATATAGATATAAGGATCGGCATTGCTTGGATTGCCTGGACCCGAGCCGTAACTGTTAGTGTGATATGAAAATTGCTTATAGTTTTAACTCTCTGATTTCAGTAATGCATGGGGTAGTATATAGAGATGTATAGTATTGGTAGACCTTCACTTTTGTAGTTTCCTGTGCTGGCTGGATTAAGAACGACTGAGAAGCAAGGAACGTGCAGCGTGCTGAGATGTGAGAGGACGTGAGTGAAGGTTCTCTTGTCTCTATATTGTGTAAATGGTCCAGATAAGGGCCGTTTTCCAGTGAAAACTGAATCGAAGGAGTCGGGTGTTTTCTACCGTTTTGTGCCTTGAAGCAGAAGCTTGGAAGGTGGAAGAAACTGAGAGAAGGAAGGCCATTTATCTCAATCTACCAACACGACTTACACACGAGATCCTTTCATGTTCCCCGTCTTCTCCTTTTTTCTTTTTACTGTTTGATATATAAGTTTGTTCTTTTTAAAAAACAAAATAAATTATTTGCCCCAAAAAAGGAAAAAAGATTTTATTTTCTTAGTTCAATTTTAGTGGTCATGATAAAGGACTTTATTCTGGGTGAGCACGCGGACCTGCTTTGCATAAGAGACGCGGCTGGAAGGGGCTGGCGGGGGAGGGGTGAACCTGGACTCTGCCCACCAGGTACTCTGGTCAGCAGCAGCAGGGGGGCCTGGGGGGCGGGGAAGCGGAGTGGCCGTGGTCTGTCGTGATCCCATCCCCCTGGACCGGGTTCCCCATCCCACAGTCAACAGCGTTCGAGTGTATTTCCCTAAAGGTGGGGTGGGTGAAGGATTAGGGAAATCCAACCCCAAATAGGGAAACCAGTCTTCCAGGAATATTTACTTATGTACTATGTATTTATTTAAAACATTTATATCCCACCCTTCGCACCCCGAAGGGGACTCGGGGCGGAGCAAGGCATATATAGGACGAACATTCAATCCCGGGACAAGAATTCACGATATGCACACAATCTGAGGAATATCTGGCGGTTCTAAACAAATCCAGGCCCCCTTTCAGGGCCAGACCAGCTCCACCCAAGAGTATTGAAGGAACCGGAGGAAGGAAGTCCTTTCGGGACCTCTGGCCATCACCTTGCAGGGTTCTCGGAGAACGGGACAAATCCCATCAGGTTGGAGGAGGGCAAACGCGGTCCTTCTCTCTCTTCAGGAAGGGAAAAAGGGACCACCCAAACCATCACCAATGTCCGGCCAGCCTCACACCGATACCAGGCAAGA
>JARBWK010002408.1:0-15182 GCA_030556195.1 Anolis apletophallus
ATTATATGAGTCTCCATTGGCATATAATCCAGTTCAAAGCAGATAAATGGATCCCAACTAGTTTATGTGAGTCTCCATTGCCATATACAGGTTTCCAGTTCAAAACAGAGTCTCCATTTGAACTGGATTATATGAGTCTACATTGCCATATAATCCAGTTCAAAGCAGATAAATGGATTTGAACTGGATTAAATGAGTCTCCATTACCATATAATCCAGTTCAAAGCAGATAAAATGGATTTGAACTGGATTATACATCTCCATTGCCATATAATCCAGTTCAAAACAGATAATGTGGATTTGAACTGGATTATATGAGTCTCCATTGCCATATAATCCAGTTCAAAACAGATAATGTGGATTTGATTTGAATTGGATTATATGCAGATCTCCATTTGCCATATAATCCAGTTCAAAACAGCAGATAAACTGGATTATATGAGTCTCCAGCAGATGCCATATAATCCAGTTCAAAACAGACAATGTGGATTTGAACTGGATTATATGAGTCTCCATTGCCATATAATCCAGTTCAAAGCAGACAATCCGGATTTGAACTGGATTATATGAGTCTCCATTCCCACAGTATATAATCCAGTTCAAACAGATGAGCTGGATTTGAACTGGATTATATGAGTCTCATTGCCATATAATCCAGTTCAAAACAGATGATCTGGTTTTGAACTGGATTATATGAGTCTCATTGCCATATAATCGAGTTCAAAACAGATAATACGGATTTGAACTGGATTATATGAGTCTCCATTGCCATATAAGATAAGATAATACGGATTTGAACTGGATTATATGAGTCTCCATTGCCATATAATCGAGTTCAAAACAGATAATACGGATTTGAACTGGATTATATGAGTCTCCATTGCCATATAATCCAGTTCAAAACAGATAATACGGATTTGAACTGGATTATATGAGTCTCCATTGCCATATAATCCAGTTCAAAGCAGATAAACTGGATTATATGAGTCTCCATTGCCATATAATCCAGCTCAAAGCACACAATGTGGATTTCAACTGGATTATATGAGTCTCCTTTGCCACATAATCCAGTACAAAGCAGATAATCTGGATTTGAATTGGATTATAAAACTCTCCATTCCCATATCTATTTAATCCAGTTCAAAGCAGATAATGTGGATTTGAGCTGGATTATATGAGTCTCAGTTGCCATATAATCCAGTTCAAAACAGATGATCTGGTTTTGAACTGGATTATATGAGTCTCCATTGCCATATAATCCAGTTCAAAGCAGATAATCTGGATTTGAACTGGATTATATGAGGCTCCATTGCCATTCTCTGAAGTTGAATTGGATTATATGAGTCTCCATTGCCATATAATCCGGTTCAAAGCAGAAATGTTGATTTGAACTGGATTATAAGAGTCTCCATTGCTTTATAATCCAGTTCAAAATTGATAATGTGGATTATCAATTTGAACTGGATTATATGAGTCTCCATTGCCACATAATCCAGTTCAAAGCAGATAATGTGGATTTGAACTGGATTATATGGGTCCCCATTGCCATATAATCCAGTTCAAAGCAGATAATCTGGATTTGAACTGGATTATATGAGTCTCCATTGCCATATAATCCAGTTCAAAGCAGATAAACTGGATTATATGAGTCTCCATTGCCATATAATCCAGTTCAAAGCAGATAATCCGGATTTGAATTGGATTATATGAGTCTCCATTGCCCATATAGTTACAGGTAATCCAGTTCAAAGCAGATTTGAAGTGTGTATTTGAACTGGATTATATCTAGTCTCCATTGCCATATAATAATCCAGTTCAAAAAAAGCAGATAAAATGGATTCTATGTGTCTCATTGCCTTATACAGTATATAATCCAGTTCAAAACAGATGAGCTGGATTATACGAGTCTCCATTGCCCTATAATCCAATTCAAAGCAGATAATCTGGATTTTATATAGTATAGAAGGGGCCTTAGTCTTCCCCATGCCCCTCCTTTACGCATACAAAAGAATGTTATTATTTTCCCCTTCATCTCTCGTTGCCATCACTGTTGTTATATGTGGCTTCTTCTTTTTTTCCGATTTTGTTTGAATTTTCGGCCTGTGTTAGAGGTTTGGAAGGAAGTGTGTAAATTGAGACACCCCCTTGTTGCGTGGGTGTTCCCCCCTCGATGTTTGTACTGCAATTTGGTACCAAGCTATTATATCTATAAGAGTAAAAATACCCAGTTTGTTTTTAACTAAACCGGTCTGCCTTGTCTCTCTTGCTGTGTCTCTCCGTAGGTGGGTTAGTCTCGCTGCTTCGCTCCATCCCTCTGTCCCTCATTGCTCCTCAAAGAATCAATTAAGGGGAGACCGAAATTGACCCAATTGCGAGGTCCGTCCTCCTCTCTATTATCCAAATACCCCTGGCTGTCAGTTTCCCCCAAACAAACACTTTGTTTTCCAGGAGGAAGAGCAAATCTGCATGTCGATCTCTCAAGGGTCAGCTTGTGCGTAATCTAGTAAATACCGTATATACTGAGTATAAGCCCATCCAAATATTAGCCAAGGCACTTATTATTATTATTATTATTATTTTAAATAAAATAATAGAGGCATCCGTAGGTTAAATGTTTTTGAATATTTTAAACCCGTAAATTAATTTTTATTTATTTATTTAAAAATAAAAAAAATGTAAATTTAAAAATTTTAAAAATAAAATAAAATAATTGAGGCATCCGTAGGTTAAATGTTTTTGAATATTTACGTAAACCCGTAAATTAATTTTTATTTATTTATTTAAAAATAAAATAATTGAGGCATCCGTAGGTTAAATGTTTTTGAATATTTACGTAAACCCGTAAATTAATTTTTTTAAAATTTATTTAAAAATAAAATAAAATAATTGAGGCATCCGTAGGTTAAATGTTTTTGAATATTTACGAAAAAATTGTAAATTTTTTAAAATTTAAAAATAAAATAATTGAGGCATCCGTAGGTTAAATGTTTTTGAATATTTTAAACCGAAAAATTGTATTTTTTTAAAATTTATTTAAAAATAAAATAAAATAATTGAGGCATCCGTAGGTTAAATGTTTTTGAATATTTTTTACGAAAAAATTGTAAATTTTAAAAATTTAAAAATAAAATAAAATAATTGAGGCATCCGTAGGTTAAATGTTTTTGAATATTTTTTACGAAAAAATTGTAAATTTTAAAAATTTATTTTAAAATAAAATAATTGAGGCATCCGTAGGTTAAATGTTTTGAATATTTACGAAAAAATGTATTTTTTTAAATTTATTTAAAAATAAAATAAAATAATTGAGGCATCCGTAGGTTAAATGTTTTTGAAATATTTACGTAAACCTGTAATTTTATTTTTATTTATTTATTTAAATATAAAATAATAGAGGCGTCCCTAGGTTCAATGTGTTTTTTAAAAAAATATTTACGTAAACCTGTAATTTTATTTTATTTATTTAAAAATAAAATTAAATAATTGAGGCATCCATAGGTTAAATGTTTTTTTTGAATATTTATGTAAACCTGTAATTTAATTTTATTTATTTATTTAAAAAATTGAGGCATCCGTAGGTTAAATGGTTTTGAATATTTACGTAAACATTTAATTTAATTTATTTAAAACTTTTGTACCTCAATAGCAAGAATTCAATGGTAACATTTAAAATCTAAAAACATCATAAAATTACAATGAAATTATCACATACAAATACAATAAATACATTAAAAAGCCATTCGCCAAAATAGAATCGAATCCAACTCAGTCCGTGTATTCAGTCTATATCTAGTGGTTAGCGAATTTAGTCGATTAGTGATCTCCGCCCTCGTTCTGCGAAGGCCTCATAAAATAATAAACGTAATCATAATAGTAAAGTAAAATAATAAATGTAATCATAATAATAAATAGTGTAAAATAATAAATTGATAACAATAAAATAATAAATGTAACACTAATAAATAGAGTAAAATAATAAATGTAGTAACAATAATAGAATAAAACAAAATAAATGCAATATATAGAGTAAAATAATAAATGTACTGTAGTAACAGTAATAGAGTAAAATAATAAATTTAGAGCAATAGAGTAAAATAATAATAGAGTAAAATAATAGATGTAATAAAAATATAAATAATAACAGAGTAAGGTAATAAATAACTTTGACTGGAGTATAACCTTAAAAAAGAACCGGAAAACCTGGCTTATACTTGAGTATATATGATACATAATTATTTGTGTGATTAGTTCGAAGGCCATTCTCTTCTCTAGATCAGTGTTTCCCAACCTTTTTGGGCCGCGGCACATTTTTTACATTTGCAAAATCCTGGGGCACACCACCAACCAAAATGACACAAAAACGACACTCTAACACAGTCATACATATAGTTAATATGTTTTTAAATGTATTTATACACTCAGTGTGATACCTGGGCCTGTTTCCATGAACACACAAAATGAACACAACATAGATATCCTGGCAGGAATGGCATATAGTTAATAGGAAGACACCCGGGCCCAACGTCACACACAGAACTCCCATAACCAGAGAAAATACTATAAGAGTTTGGTGGGCCCTTGACCTGAGTTTTGGAGTTGTAGTTCACCTATATCCAGAGAGCACTGTGGACTCAATGTTGGATCAGGACCAAACTTGGCATGAATACTCAATATGCCCAAATATGAACGCAGATGGAGTTCAGGGGAAATAGACATTGACATTTGAGAGTTGTAGTTGCTGGGATTTATAGTTCCCCTACAATCAAAGAGCATTCTGAACCCCACCAATGATAGAACTTGATTACGATCTTTCGACCCACCGCCTTGCCGGGGTGAGGGGGACGGCTCTGAACTGGCTGACCTCCTTCCTCTGGAACCGGACACAATGAGTGAGGAGGGGTGAGGTGGTCTCTGGGGGTTCCCCACTAATTTGTGGGGTTCTCCAGGGGGCCATTCTTTCCCCTCTGTTATTTAACTTCCCACACAGAACCCCCAGGAGGCAAGAGGAGGTCTCCACTTGGGGAAAGGGAGGCGGGCCTTCCCAATGCACGGAGAGGGAGAGACCAAGTAGACAACGGGTGGGGAGGGGGGTGGTTGTAATTTTGTGCCTTTATTGAGGTACGTTTCTTAAGGTTTTTATACTTCAACACACTAGAGTCTCCCCCCTCCCCCCCCTCCTGGAGGTTCCAATTTCCCACGGCACACCTGATGATCGCTCACGGCACACTAGTGGTTGGGAAACACTGCTCTAGATGTAATCTACGTAATAATTACACTTTCGGATTCCCCCCATTTTTTTTTCTAGTCTTGTTTCCCCTTTTAGATGACCCAGATTTTTTTGCTCTTGACCACCAGGTACCATAATTTTTAATACTAAAAATGTACTCCCCCCCCCCAAATTTTGAACCCACCTTTTCCTAAATAGGAAATGTGAAGGTATGAGAAAGTGTGTTCCGGCAAAGTGTGTTGTTGTGGGAAGGGGAGGAATCTGTGGGCGGACGGGAGGAATATTTTGATTTTTTTTCTCCTTTTTTTTCCCTATTTCTCTCTATTTGGTTTCGTTTTAAGGAATATTTGCATAATAGCATTTATTTATTTATTTATTTTTCTGATGGCTTTTCCCTGATTTACTAAAACCATTAATAACCTCGGCTTTTCTAGCGTGCTCACTTTCTCCTTGCAGCTGCTTGGCCAACCCCTCCACCCCCGACCCCTTCCCATGATGCTTTGAGTGTCTATATCGGTCCTTTGTGTTTGCTCTCGTGCTCCGCTAAAGAAGCAAAGCGATTGGCTGGGAGCAGGGCAGACACTGCTCAGCGAAAGGTCCCTAAGCATGAACCTGAACCTTGTTATGTAGGTAGGCAAAAACACCTTTTCTCTCTCTCTCTCTCTCTCTCTCTCTCTACCCTCTTCCAATCCTCCGCAAGTTTCGCAGCCTCCGATCCCGCTCCCCCCCTTTGTTCAATTGACAACACTGAAACTGTGGGGGGTTTTTTGTGACGGCGGGAGGGTCCGAGATTTACGAGTTTCTCTCTCTCTTCGTTTCGCGATACGGAAATTTCTACTAAAACGTGACGAAATTATAACCACACGGGCGAAACGTGCCGACTCCGTGCCTTCCGCTCCTCACCTCCGTGCGTTGACTTGCGTCGCGAAATTGTACCGCTTGGATAGCACTTTGGTTGCCATGGCGCCTGGGACTGGTTCCGTAATATTGACCCGGCACATTTCCACCTTCCCATCCCGGAAAGATCCGGTAGCTGATGCCGTGAGAACCGGTACCGGTTCCGTAATGTTGATCTGGCACAGTTCCACCTTCCCATCCCGGAATGATCTGGTAGCTGATGCCGTGAGAACCGGTACCAGTTCCGTAATGTTGATCCGGCACATTTCCACCTTCCCATCCCGGAAAGATCCGGTAGCTGATGCCGTGAGGACCGGTACCGGTTCCGTAATGTTGATCTGGCACAGTTCCACCTTCCCATCCCGGAATGATCCGGTAGCTGATGCCGTGAGAACCGGTACCAGTTCCGTAATGTTGATCCGGCACATTTCCACCTTCCCATCCCGGAAAGATCTGGTAGCTGATGCCGTGAGGACCGGTACCAGTTCCGTAATGTTGATCTGGCACAGTTCCACCTTCCCATCCCGGAAAGATCTGGTAGCTGATGCCGTGAGGACCGGTACCAGTTCCGTAATGTTGATCTGGCACAGTTCCACCTTCCCATCCGGAAAGATCCGGTAGCTGATGCCGTGAGGACGGTACGGTTCCGTAATGTTGATCTGGCACATTTCCACCTTCCCATCCCGGAAAGATCCGGTAGCTGATGCCGTGAGAACCGGTACCGGTTCCGTAATGTTGATCTGGCACATTTCCACCTTCCCATCCCGGAAAGATCCGGTAGCTGATGCCGTGAGGACCGGTACCGGTTCCGTAATGTTGATCCGGCACATTTCCACCTTCCCATCCCGGAAAGATCCGGTAGCTGATGCCGTGAGGACCGGTACCGGTTCCGTAATGTTGATCCGGCACATTTCCACCTTCCCATCCCGGAAAGATCCGGTAGCTGATGCCGTGAGAACCGGTACCAGTTCCGTAATGTTGATCTGGCACATTTCCACCTTCCCATCCCGGAAAGATCCGGTAGCTGATGCCGTGAGGACGGTACGGTTCCGTAATGTTGATCTGGCACATTTCCACCTTCCCATCCCGGAAAGATCCGGTAGCTGATGCCGTGAGGACGGTACGGTTCCGTAATGTTGATCCGGCACATTTCCACCTTCCCATCCGGAAAGATCCGGTAGCTGATGCCGTGAGGACCCGGTACGGTTCGTAATGTTGATCTGGCACAGTTCCACCTTCCCATCCCGGAATGATCCGGTAGCTGATGCCGTGAGTACCGGTACCGGTTCCGTAATGTTGATCTGGCACATTTCCACCTTCCCATCCCGGAAAGATCCGGTAGCTGATGCCGTGAGCTGATGTACGGTTCCGTAATGTTGATCCGGCACATTTCCACCTTCCCATCCTGGAAAGATCCGTAGCTGATGCCGTGAGGACCGGTACGGTTCGTAATGTTGATCCGGCACATTTCCACCTTCCCATCCCGGAAAGATCCGGTAGCTGATGCCGTGAGGACGGTACGGTTCCGTAATGTTGATCCGGCACATTTCCACCTTCCCATCCCGGAAAGATCCGGTAGCTGATGCCGTGAGGACCGGTACCGGTTCCGTAATGTTGATCCGGCACATTTCCACCTTCCCATCCCGGAAAGATCCGGTAGCTGATGCCGTGAGGACCGGTACCGGTTCCATAATATTGACCCGGCACATTTCCACCTTCCCATCCCAGAAAGATCCGGTAGCTGATGCCGTGAGAACCGGTACCGGTTCCGTAATGTTGATCTGGCACATTTCCACCTTCCCATCCCGGAAAGATCCGGTAGCTGATGCCGTGAGACGGTACCGGTTCCGTAATGTTGATCCGGCACATTTCCACCTTCCCATCCTGGAAAGATCCGGTAGCTGATGCCGTGAGGACCGGTACCGGTTCCGTAATGTTGATCCGGCACATTTCCACCTTCCCATCCCGGAAAGATCCGGTAGCTGATGCCGTGAGGACCGGTACCGGTTCCGTAATGTTGATCCGGCACATTTCCACCTTCCCATCCGGAAAGATCCGTAGCTGATGCCGTGAGGACCGGTACGGTTCCGTAATGTTGATCCGGCACATTTCCACCTTCCCATCCCGGAAAGATCCGGGAGCTGATGCCGTGAGGACCGGTACGGTTCCGTAATGTTGATCGGCACATTTCCACCTTCCCATCCGGAAAGATCCGGTAGCTGATGCCGTGAGTACCGGTACCCGTTCCGTAATGTTGATCTGGCACAGTTCCACCTTCCCATCCCGGAAAGATCCGGTAGCTGATGCCGTGAGAACCGGTACGGTTCCGTAATGTTGATCCGGCACATTTCCACCTTCCCATCCTGGAAAGATCCGCTGAGCTGATGTTCCGTGAGAAAGATCCGGTAGCTGGTACCGGTTCCGTAATGTTGATCGGCGTGAGAACCGGTACCGGTTCCGTAATGTTGATCTGGCACATTTCCACCTTCCCATCCCGGAAAGATCCGGTAGCTGATGCCGTGAGAACCGGTACCGGTTCCGTAATGTTGATCCGGCACATTTCCACCTTCCCATCCCGGAAAGATCCGGTAGCTGATGCCGTGAGGACCGGTACCGGTTCCGTAATGTTGATCTGGCACATTTCCACCTTCCCATCCCGGAAAGATCCGGTAGCTGATGCCGTGAGAACCGGTACCGGTTCCGTAATGTTGATCCGGCACATTTCCACCTTCCCATCCGGAAAGATCCGGTAGCTGATGCCGTGAGAACCGGTACCAGTTCCGTAATGTTGATCTGGCACATTTCCACCTTCCCATCCTGGAAAGATCCCGTAGCTGATGCCGTGAGGACCGGTACCGGTTCCGTAATGTTGATCCGGCACATTTCCACCTTCCCATCCGGAAAGATCCGGTAGCTGATGCCGTGAGGACGGTACGGTTCCGTAATGTTGATCTGGCACATTTCCACCTTCCCATCCCGGAAAGATCCGGTAGCTGATGCCGTGAGAACGGTACGGTATATTGGTTCCGTAATGTTGATCCGGCACATTTCCACCTTCCCATCCCGGAAAGATCCGGTAGCTGATGCCGTGAGGACCGGTACTGGTTCCGTAATGTTGATCCGGCACATTTTGCTAAATTGCAATCCCTAGGTCCCATAGGATGGATGTTCAAGTGCGTCAGAGTATTATAATGATATAGTACAGGCATGGCCAAACTCTGGCCCTCCGGATGTTCTGAACTTCAGCTTCCACAAAAAAGGGAAGGAAGGACAGAAGGAAAGAAAAAAGGGAAGGAAGGAAGGAGAGAAGGAAAGGAAAAGAAGGAAGGGAAGAGGAAGAGAAGGAAGGAAGGAGAGAAGGAACGAAAAGGTGGGAAGGAAGGGAAGAGGAAAAGAAGAGAAGGAAATTAAAGGGAAGGAAGGGAAAAGGGAGAGGAAAGAAGAGAAGAAAAGATGGGAAGGAAGGGAAGAGAAGGGAGGAAGGAAAGGAGAGAAGGAAAGAAAAGGTGGGAAGGAAGAGAAGGAGAGAAGGAAAGAAAAGGGTAAACAAAGAGAAGGAAGGAAAGAAAGAAAAACAGGGAGAAGGAAAGGGGAGAAGGAAGAGAAGAAAAGAAAAGGTGGGAAGGAAGGGAAGAGGGAGAGAAAGAAAGAAAAGGGAAGGAAGGAAAGAAAGAGAAGGAAAGAAAAGGGTGAAAGGAAGGGTAGAGGAAGGGAAGGAAAGAAAAGGGTGAAAGGAAGGGTAGAGGAAGGGAAGGAAGAGAGAAGGAAAGAAAGGGTGAAAGGAAGGGTAAGGAAGGGGAAGGGAAGGAAGGAAAGAAAGAAAGAAAAGGGTGGAGGGAAGAGGGAGAGGAAGGGAAGGAAGAAAAGGAAAGAAAAGGAAGAAAGAAGGAAAGGAAGGGAAGGAAAGGAAGGAAGGAAATAATCAAAGAAAGAAAAAAGGAAGAGAAGGAAGGAAGGAAAGAAGGAGAGAAAAGGTGGGAGGGAAGAGGGAGAGAAGGAAGGAACAGAAGGAAGAAAAGGTGGGAAGGGAGGGAAGAGAAAGAGAAGCAAAGAAGGAGAGAAGGAAAGAAAAGGGGGAAGGAAAAGGAAGGGAAGAAAGAAGGAAAGAAAAGGTGGGAAGGGAAGAGGGAGAGAAGGAGGGAACAGAAGGAAAGAAAAGGTGGGAAGGAAGGGAAGAGGGAGAGAAGGAAGGAGAGAAGGAAAGAAAAGGTGGGAAGGGAGGGAAGAGAAAGAGAAGCAAAGAAGGAGAAAAGGAAAGAAAAGGGGGAAGGAAAAGGAAGGGAAGGAAAGGAAGAAAGAAGGAGAGAAGGAAAGAAAAGGTGGGAAGGGAGGGAAGAGAAAGAGAAGCAAAAGAAGGAGAGAAGGAAAGAAAGGGGGAAGGAAAAGGAAGAGAAGAAAGAAGGAGAGAAGGAAAAAAGGGAAGGAAAGAAAGAGAAGGAGAGAAGGAGGAAGAAAATGGTGAAAAAGAAGGTAGAGGAAGGGAAGGAAGGAGAGAAGGAAAAAGAACAAAAAGGGAAGGAAGGAAAGAAAGAAGGAGAGAAAAGGTGGGAAGGGAAGAGGGAGAGAAGGAGGGAACAGAAGGAAAGAAAAGGTGGGAAGGAAGGGAAGAGGGAGAGAAGGAAAGAAAAGGTGGGAAGGGAGGGAAGAGAATGAGAAGCAAAGAAGGAGAGAAGGAAAGAAAAAGGGGAAGGGAAAGAAAAAGGGGAAGGGAGGAAAGAAAGAAGGAGAGAAGGAAAGAAAAGGGTGAACGCAAGGGTAGAGGAAGGGAAGGAAGGAAGGAGAGAAGGAAAGAAAGGAGCAAAGGAAGAGAAGGAAGGAAAGAAGGAAAGAAAAGGTGGGAGGAAAGAGAAGGAAAGAAAAGGTGGGAAGGGAGGAGGGAGAGAAAGAGGGAACAGAAGGAAAGAAAAGGTGAGAAGGAAGGGAAGAGGAAGAGAAGGAAGGAGAGAAGGAAAGAAAAGGGGGAAAGGAAGAGAAGGAAGGGAAGAAAGAAGGAGAGAAGGAAAAAAAGGGGGGAAATGAAAAGTAGTGAAAGAGAAGGAAGAAAAGAAGGAGAGAAGAAAAGAAAAGAAAGGAGCTGAAGTCCAAAACACCTGGAGGAGGGCCAAAGTTTGACCATGCCTGATACAGTATATCTACGCTCTGGAAAGTTTTCACCATTGGCGATATGCTTGAAAGCCCTTGGCATGATCGGAAACCTGGTGTGTCCACAAAGAACGGTCAGTGCATGGAGTCAACCACCGCTAGAGCCGCCCGCTTTCCAGTCCTACCAGAGTCAACTCAAAGGGGTGGAGGAAGAAGGCGGCACCGGGCCTGGCGCTGGCATCCCTGTCGCCGTGCCCCTATGTGGTTACAATTTTGACCTTCCTGGACAGGGATTAACAATCATGTGCATTGTGCGATGGACTCCAGAATGGCTTTGGCAGGAGCTTGGAATCGTCCGGAGGAGAGGTTTTGCTCCTCGGACAAGAGATTTCCGGCCACAAAACCTGCCCAGCGCAGGAAGCTAAACGAACTCTCGGTTTCTTAGAAGAGTTTTGGTGGTTCTCTATTGAATGGAAAAAACGTTTTGAGTGACCTTTGACCTTTTGACCTCTAAAATAGAGACGACCTCTGACTGTGATATGTGTTTTGGACTTGGACTCTCACCATTCCTAAGAGCCTCGGACCCCTTCCTTTCTCTCCCCCGTTCCTTTTCTGCATACGCGTCCGGGGGGGGGGGGGGGAGAAGGGGCCTGAGGCTGTTAGGAGATGTGGGAGTTGAAGTCCGAAACACCTGGAGGGAGGGCCCAAGTTTACCTGTGCCTGCTATAGACTCACATTAGCATACCAAAAAAGTGGCTTCGTGTGTTCATTTACAGAGCTCATGTCTAAATCATGTTTTTGATTGGAAACTATTAATCGATAGCAGTGGTTCCCAACCCGTGGTCCGTGGGCCACCAGTGGTCTGCAAAAACGAAAATATACTCTGTTGCCTTACCATCATAATAATCTATATATATATTTTTCTTCACGTCGTGCAACGGGGCAAATAGACAAAGAAACCATAAGCCGCAAAAACACCATATTAGGCAGCCTACCCCAACATACCACGAGGTACATTAATGGCCAAAAAAACTTGCCCTACGTACCTCGCAACACCCCCAAACAAGACCCTCCAAAAAACGGCCACATAAAACCCCCCCTCCCTTTCTCTTCGCTGCCAGCGCACGTTTAGAACGTTCGCGCTCGCAAGCCAGAAATCAGCGACCCGCCAGCCTTCACAGTACCACACGCCACACACAAAGCCAGCCCTTCCGCTACACACCACCTTCCCCTCGCCCGCTTCCAAAATCCCCAAAACAACTCTAAACAACACACCCTCCACCCTTTGCATGTCCCCAAAAGCCCCATAACACCCCTCGCCCCTTTCTTGCCAACCAAAACCAACTCACCAAAGCCCCCTTTGCGCTCCCAAAAAGCCCCGCTACACACCCCTCCCCCTTTCTCGCCAACCCAAAGCCCCCAAAGCAACTCACCAAAGCCCCTTTGCGCCCCAAAAGCAGCTACACACCCTCGGGACTACACTTCCCAGAAGGCACCACACGGCTCAATGGCAAGGAGGCGAAGAAACAGGAAGTCGCCGTGCGGGGCTTCTGGGAACTGTAGTCCCGTGGCCATGCCCGCTTGGTCCCCGCCAGTAGCCCCTCACCTTAGAGAGGCAGGCAGGAGGTGCTCACGCGGCCGCCGTCCAGGCCTTCAGGACCAGGAGGCGGAATTCCCCCGGCAGAGTTGCGAGGCTACGACCCGGGAAGAGGTGCGCTGCTGCTTCTCCTTCCCCCTCCAAGATCTTCTTCGCCTCCCTGCTTCCATTCCCCTCAATGCTTTCTCTCTTCTTGGCCTGGGCAAACCTCTTCCTCCTTCCGTCTCACCCCGCCCCACAGTCACACACTTCTCTGCCACTCATTCACACCCCTCTTCCCTTTTTGTAGTTTCCTCCTTCCTCTCCCAATCTTAACATCCCCCATTCTCCAGCCCCTCTCTCTCCACTTCCCATTCCCAGCCTTCACCACGTTCCACCCTCTCTTTCCCATGTCATTCTTCCCATTTTCACACACATATATACATACATACACACATATACACATACACACACATATATACATAAAGACACATTCACACACATATATACATACACACATATACATATATGCACATACATACACACATATACACATGCACACATATACCTATATACACATAAATACACCCATATACACACACACATATATACATGCACACACATATACATATAAACATATGCACACACATATATACCTACACACATATACATATACACGCACATATACATATATACACATGCACACACCCACCAAGACCATAAGTAACATCAATTCCAACACTTACATACTCAGACTTTCTCACATCTCCTAAATAGGGCACAGCAACGCGTGCTGGGTACAGCTAGTAATAATTATAATTATTATTATTATTTATACCCCGCCACCATCTCCCCGATGGGGACTCGGGGAGGCTTACATGAGGCCAAGCCCAACAGTGCATTACATAAAAAAATAATACAAAACAAAACAAGCAAATAAATCAGTAAATAAATTAATACCCTTTGGATACTAATGTTGGAGTGTGGTCCTGGTCACTGGTCAAAAAAGGTTTGGGAACCACTGCCATAGACTCACGCTAGTATACCAAAAATATGGCTTCTTGTGTTTATTTACAGCAGTGTTTCCCAATTTATTTATTTATTTATTTACGTTATTTCTATTCCGCCCTTCTCACCCCGCAGGGGACTCAGGGCGGATTACAGTGTACACATTACATTTAGACACACAACACACAAGACAGACAGAGGCTATTTAACACCTGGCCACCAGGGGAGCTGTGGCAATGGCAACATTCACACTTGCCTCTATCTATTTATTTATTTATGTATTTACTTACTTCATTTCTATTCCGCCCTTCTCACCCCGCAGGGGACTCAGGGCGGATTACAGTGTACACATTACATTTAGACACACAACACACAAGACAGACAGAGGCTATTTAACACCTGGCCACCAGGGGGAGCTGTGGCAATGGCAACATTCACACTTGCCTCTATTTATTTATTTACTTACTTTATTTCTATTCCGCCCTTCTCACCCCGCAGGGGACTCAGGGCGGATTACAATGTACACATTACATTTAGACACACAAACACACAAGACAGACAGAGGCTATTTAACACCTGGCCACCAGGGGGAGCTGTGGCAATGGCAACATTCACACTTGCCTCTATTTATTTATTTATGTATTTGCAGGGACTTCATTTCTATTCTGCCCTTCTCACCCCACCAGGGGAGGGGAACTCACTTGCGGATTACAGTGTACACATTACATTTAGACACACAACACAGACAAGACAGACAGAGGCTATTTAACACCTGGCCACCAGCATTTAGGGGAGCTGTGGCAATGGCAACATTCACACTTGCCTCTATTTATTTATTTATGTATTTACTTACTTCATTTCTATTCCGCCCTTCTCACCCGCAGGGGAACTCAGGGCGGATTACAGTGTACACATTACATTTAGACACACAACACACAAGACAGACAGAGGCTATTTAACACCTGGCCACCAGGGGGAGCTGTGGCAATGGCAACATTCACACTGGTCTCTATTTATTTATGTATTTACTTACTTCATTTCTATTCCGCCCTTCTCACCCCGCCCAGGGGACTCAGAGCGGTTACAGATACACATTACATTTAGACACACAACACACAAGACAGACAGAGGCTATTTAACACCTGGCCACCAGGGGGAGCTGTGGCAATGGCAACATTCACACTTGCCTCTATTTATTTATTTATGTATTTACTTACTTCATTTCTATTCCGCCCTTCTCACCCCGCAGGGGACTCAGGGCGGATTACAGTGTACACATTACATTTAGACACACAAACACACAAGACAGACAGAGGCTATTTAACACCTGGCCACCAGGGGGAGCTGTGGCAATGGCAACATTCACACTTGCCTCTATTTATTTATTTATGT